>JAUELF010249082.1:0-12012 GCA_031471495.1 Clinocardium nuttallii | reverse complement strand
TCTGTTTTCTTATTTATTCATGTACAACGAAATATTGCGGCTTCTCTTTGACGCTTTGCGTCAAACATTCGTCTTGTATTTAGTTGGAAAGGGTTCAACTTGTCAATCTAAGCCTGCCAGTAGATCATTTCTGATCATTTCAGATCATTTCAGATACCATTGTATAGATTATAGTTCCTCAAAAGAGAGCTTTGGTATATATATTTTTTATTCTTTATTCCTATAGAGAAGATCCTAACAATAATCAGTTTAGCTTTGGTTATACTTCAATTCATGCTTTAATTTGGACCAATAACAGTCTTTGTTGAGAAGGATAACACATGTCAAAAGTTCAGTGGGTAACTGATCTAGAGTTACCTCCCTTATACCAACACTTTAATTAATTAGTTGCCGGTAGAATATCTATAGATCTGATGTTTTTTCAGTATTATCAGTTTTACCAGGATAAAAAAAGAATTTAAATCAGAATTGATAACTAATATGAAGGCAAGTAGTGGAGATAATGCAAAACCTTTCCCTGATACACCTATTGTAGCAAACATATTTTGCGAACATTGTAGAAAAAGCAGAAAGGCAGAAACAAGAAAGTTCTTCGTTTGTTTTTCAAATGTTTTCAACTACGTATATTCCTCTTCTGATTTCTAGGCCCTCAACTCTTAAAGATATCATTCCTATTTAACCCTTTCCCTCATACAGACGCCTCTGCAGCAGACAGCTTTTTGAAACATAGTGACAAAAGAAGAAATTGCACAAAACATGCAATTTCTCCTTTTGTCACAATGTTTTGCACTTTTAGTTATATGTTATCCATTTAATTATAGAGATTTTCTATGTTTAGACAAAATATGTTCAAAGTAATCTGCTGCAGAATTGTCATATGATGGAAAGGGTTAAGAAGGAAAGGAAAAAACCTCATAATTTATGTGGTTATTTCTCTGCAGGGATGGCTATGCTAGATGATGATGGATAGGATGAACTTATATGAACTGCCAATATTATTCTAGTGTTATTCAAAGACGTTGACCTTGGACATCTGGGGTTATTTCCAGAAACCGACAATAACAAAAATAAACGTGAATTTGAAAATCTCCATGGGGAATTACTTAATCTATCTCTTAGACTTTCAGTAAATATTCATTTTTTATTTCAAAAGCTGTCCTTTAATGACCTGATATGATAATTGTTTCTTTTAAATTTAAGAACATCGACCTTAAATATTTGACTGTTAATAAGATGAAAGTATGTATATGAACACTAAGTTATGTTATTAATAACGAATCATGGAAACAAGAAAAACGGCATAGCAACAAAAACATGTGTTTTATGGTGACCATATCACATATCTTTTTTTTTAAGAAATAGTGCCCTTGACCCAGGCAACCCAATAATACAATCTGTATTGAGGAAAGGGCAATTAAGAGGAATTTCTCCTCTGTTTTTTATAACAATACATGTCTTCAGAGAAGTGTTTCTAAGGCTATTGAGGGTAAAGGTAAATTATTAGTACCATCCAAACGATATCAACTGTCAACTGTCATACATTTTTAACAAACCATTGAACTAGACAAGAGGTGAACTAAGACATCATAAATCTTTCCTCATTATTTATTTGATTTAATTAGGATGAGCTCCAATGCATTATATAACCAGTACAACTAACAGCAAAATTTAATGTTCCTTGCCAAAGGTTATTTCACAATGAATGCTGCAAGTTTTTTAGTTTCCAATTTTTAGGGTATCAACAACTCAGCCAATGGCAAAATTCCTACTTAAACTTTGAACAAAACTAAAATCTAACATTATACTTATTGTCTAAGGTATTTTGGCCATGTCACACGAAAGTCAACCTACAGGAAGTTGCGACCAGTGAAGATCAAGATCAGCCTTGGCAAAAAACCTACTATATTGGCAAGGAATTATGTTTGTCATTGGCATCAACCCTTTCAAACATGCAGGCACTTTCTGACGACTCTGCAGCAGACAACTTTTGGAAACATTGTGGAGATTGCTCATAATGAGCAATTTTTCCTTTTGTCACCATGTTTTGAACTCTTTTTATTAATGATTATTCTTTCGTTTTTAGAGATTTTGCCATATTTTTGCTTAAATAAAAAGTCATCTGAAGCAGTTTTGAAAACGGGTTTTCTTCAAAATATTATAAAGGTCCCTTTTCATGTGACAAGGCTTATTCATCATTTCACCAACAAAACAACTAAGGTTTGTAAAAAGGCACATATTTCATGATTATTTTTTCATCCTAACTCACTGTCAAGTTTTGCGGAATTTCAAGGACTAATCTTTAACCTTTCCCACATACAACAAATCTGCCGCAGATGACTTTGAAATAATTTATGCAAAAACAAGAGATGTTTGTCAAACATTATGCCCCCATGAGTGCCATGTTGTCAGGAATATTTGAACAATTTTTTACCCAATTACCTCAAAATCAATGGGGGTCATTTACTCGTCACCCACATCCTCCATGTCAAGTTTGAGAGTTTGAGGGCCATGGGTGCAGGCAATGTCAAGTTATTACTCAGACAAGCTTTTCAAGTTCAAGGTCACTGTGACCTTGACCTTTGACCTGATGACCTCGAAAATCAATAGGGTTCATCTCCTCATCACCCCAGCCTCCCTACTGGTCACCCCCAGCCTCCATGTCAAGTTTAAGGGCCATGGTCACAGGCAATGTCAAGTTATTACTCGGACAAGCTTTTCGAGTTCAAGGTCAGTGTGACCTTGACCTCAAGGTCAGTATGACCTTGACCTTTGACCTGATGACCTTGAAAATCAACCTTGAGCATCTACTGGGCAACCCCAGCCTCCACGTCATATTTTAGGACCATTGATGCAGGCAATATCGATTTATCACACAGATAAGGTTTTGTGTTCAAGATCACTGTGAACTTGACCTTGAGCAAATGATCTAAAAATAAATAGGGTTCATCTACTGGTCAGACCCAACCTCCACGTCGAGTTATCACTTGGACAAGCTTAAAAAAGTTTTTGTTTTCAAGGTCACTGTGACCTTGACCTTTGACCCAAGACCTTAAAATAAATAGGGTTCATCTACTTCTCAGGCCCAACCTCCACGTAAAGTTTGAGGACCATAGGTCTAGGGTTTAATGAGTTATCAGTCGGACAAGCTTAAATAGGTTTTTGTGTTCAAGGTCACTGTGACCTTGACCTTTGACCTCAAAATAAATAGGGTACATCTACTGGTCAGGCCCAACCTTTAGGTCAAGTTTGAGGACCATAGGTCCAGGCATTGTTGAGTTAACACTCTGACAAGCTTTCATCTACAGACGGACCGACCAACTGACATGTGCAAAGCAATATACTCCTCTTCTTCGATAGGGGCATAATTACTGAAAAGAGTTAAAAACATTGTAGTAGAAGGAGAAATTGCTCGTTTTGAGTAATTTCTACTTTTGTCGCCATGTTTTCAAAAACCCTTCTGCTGCAGAGAGGTCAGAAAGCGTCTGTATGTGGTAAAGGGTTCCCTTTCTCCTCTTGCCACAATGTTTTCAACTCTATTTCATAGTAAAACTATCATTTATTGAGAGTTTTCATGTTCTCGTCAATATGTTTTGAAAGTTGTCTGCTGTAGAAATGCTGCATGTGGGAAAGGGTTAATTAAAGATGGCTCACCTTCAGGCCATCATATTTAAATGTTGCAAATAAATATACAAAAATAATTCAATCAATATTTATATAGCACTTTCCAATACACAAATCCATTTTGACACATTCTGCAAATGACAATGTTTGTTTCTCTTTTCAATAATAATTAAACAGTGTCCAATCTAGGATTTGAAAACAAGGGGGAGGCTTTTATCCTAAAATGGATTTCATGAACAAATTGAGGCATTTTCCTTCTTTTTCTATGTATAAAATTCCTCCTTCGATACACATTTAGGGGGGATCGAATATTCCAGACAGTGTGAGAATTAGTATGATTCCCCCCTCCTTGGTTGGACACCGTTTAAACTTTCATTTATTGAGATAATTTATAGCTTTGCCTAAATGCTTTAAATTCCGTCAGGTGAAGATTTGTTTTATGTCGTAAAGGTCAACATTATACCTTAATTTACAAAATAATGAAATTAAGTAAATGTAGAAGTCACAAGTACATATAACAAATTTAGTATTCAACAAAAAAAGGGTAACTTCTGATAAGTTCAAAAACATTAAATAAGTTTAATAATATATACACCTATCCATATATGACATAAAAAAAAATCAGCAAAAGCATAGACAAAACTATGTAAATTGGCATTACATAGGAAGACATGTGCAGCCTGCATGGGGTTGGATGACAAGTCAAATATGGCCGGACAAAATAAAGCAGCAAACAAACTAAAACGTAACTAGATGGTTGTTTTGAAACAAAAACATATGTCTCACATAAAGCAGTATATCAGTAATACCGACATAGGATGTTTGAATTATATAAGTCTGGCAGAAACGTGCGCTCCCCCTGCACATACTCTCAATATGGTGGCAATCTGTGTCCAAGTTATTTCAAAACCCTTCAAGTTATTCAACAGTTATGGAATGGACAAGAAATATAGTCAAATGACTTCTTGGTGTTCACAAACCTTGAACCCACCTGCTACACGTATTCTAGACATCATCTCAATATGGTGAGTTATGTCAAAATCCTTCAAGGGGTTCAAGAGATATGGAGTGGACACGAAATCAAGTAATATGACATTTGACCTCTCATTGTGACCTTGACCTTGAAAATGAGCATTTGTGGCGAGTTATGTCAAAATCCTTCAAGCAGTTCAACAGTTATGGAGTGGACACCTAATAGTATATGACCTATGACCTCTAATTGCCATCTTGACATTGAACCAGGCTGGTTGTAACATGTGCTCCGCATGCACATTGTCTCAATATGGTGAATATTTGTGGTATTTTTTCAAAATCCTTAAAACGTTTCAAAAGTTATGGAGCGAACTCAATTTGCCAAGGACAGACAGACAACGCGAGCAACCACAATCACGTGGGGGGGAAGACAAAATTACATAGGAAAAAGTAACAATGGTAGCTAGATTCATCCCCTAGTGGTCATGATTTTCAACCAATCAGCTCTGTGATCATGATTAATCATTTTTGTACACTTTCATAAAATCATGATCTTTTTTTAATGCAAAAGTGAACGAGACAATATGAAAATATTCCATCATTTGCGATCCAGATCGGAGACAAAGAATTCCCAAGGTTCAACAAAGAACTCAAAGTACAAAGTCAATAACCTATAGTAGAATCTAAATTCCAATTACATGTACATGTATCTATTGCTTAGAAATAGCTTGGACACAGATATGAGACAAGCAAATTGAAAAAGCAGGGATGATCAATTTCTCCTTTGTCCACAATTTATCCACACTATCCAATAATTGTACTATATTTTATGGAGATTTTCCATATTTTGTGGAGACATTTTTATTAGTTGCATTAGGAAAAGGGTTAACCCTTTCCCTCATATAGACGCTTTCTGCCGCAGACATTTTTTTAATAACATGTTGATAAAAGAAGAAATTGCTCAAAACGAGATTTCTCCTTTTGACACCATGTTTTCAACTCTATTCAATTATTGTACATTCATTTAAAGGGAGTTTCCAATTTTTTCGGGTATGTTTTCAAAGATGACTGCTAGCAATTTTGATGTGGGAAAGGGCTAGGGTAAGGAAAAGAATTGGTAATTCAGAGGAAGAAAAAGTGAGAACTTACAGAAAATAATTATTGATTACACATAAAAAACAATTGCTACAAATTACACTATGATTACAGAAAAAGTACAGGAACATTCAAATCAAATATTATGTTGTCAAAGAAGCTCTTTATTCCACACAGAATACCAGCACTATCCAGGATGCTTATCCACTAAAAAATAAAAACATAAAGCATTTAGAAACTGGGAGTGTTCAGAGAAAAATGGACTTTGAAAACTTCAGCCATTTCTTACAAGACAAATTTGAAAACATGATAGGATACAAATTTGTGACATCTTAATTAACCCTAGACGCCTCTGCAGCAGAAGGCTTTTTTAAAACAAAACATGTCGATCAAAGAAGATCTCCTTTTGTCACCATGTTTTCAACTCTATTAAATGTTTGCATGTACTTTCATTAAAAAGGAGTTTCCATTTTTTTTATCGGGTATGTTGCTGCAGATTTGTTGTAAGTGGGAACTATAATATAGATAGACAGTTGTACTTTCATTAACTAGTTTTAACTATAACCATTTAACCCTTTCCCACCTGCAGACGCATTTTGACACAAAAGCAGCAGATGACTCTTGAAAACATTGTAGCCAGAGGTGAAATTGTTCATGATGAGCAATTTCTCCTTTAGTCACAATGTTTTCAACTTTATTTAACAATAAAGCTATCTTTTATGGAGATTTTTCAGGTTTTTGTCGCCATGTTCTCAAAGATATCTGCTGCAGATTTGTTGTATGTTGGAAAGGGATAAGGAAAAACAGCCTTGCCCACTGACAGCCATGTATTTTGACCGATCAACATGTCTTGAACAAACCTGAAAGGCCACACAGCATATCTACAAAATAAATTGAAGATCAGCCAAACAGTTAGGAAGGGGAAGATTTCTTTTTTCTCTTCTTTTGGTTGCCATGGAAAACAAAATTTTGCATGGATTAAAATAAAATGAAGGAATTTAGTATGAAGTGTCATCCCAATTGGCCAAGTTGTTATACAGATTAGAAGTTGTTATACAGATGAGAAGTTGTTATACAGATGAGAAGTTGTTATACAGATGAGAAGTTGTTATATAGATGAGAAGTTGTCGGAAGCTAAAAGTTGATGCACACAGGACAGACAATTTGCCTTTATACAACCTTGACTGACTTTTTTCCAGTGGAGTTAAAAATTTCTCTTGATGAGCCATTTCTCCTTTTTGCCACAATGTTTTCAGAACTATTTGATGACTATACCCTCATTTATGAAGCGTTTCAATATCTATGTAGATGTGTCCAAAGATATCTGTTGAATGTGCTGGACTGACAGATGAACATGTTAATAATTATCCTGCAGAATTCCTGCAACTTGCGCCATCACCCCTTTGACACATTTTAGCTAAATAAAGGAGTAGTAAGAAATGTGGTTGAAGATGAAACTGCAGGCTAACTTTGGTCTAATTTTTAGTCATTGTAGAAAAAAGTAGTATTGTGTCTATTTTTGCGACAATTTTTTTTTAACCCTTCCCCTCATAAACTCATTCTGATGTGTCTGAAACAAAAAACATGTTCAAAGTCGGCTGCTGCAGATTTCTTGTATGTGGTTAATAATCGTTCTTTCATGAAATGACAGTTCCAATACAGTTTACTATTTATTTTCAAAGTTTGCTGTATGTTGGAAAAGGTTTAAGCAAAATGACTGATATCAAGAAAAGTTCTATATAATATCTACAACATATATAACAACATATATTGCACCAATTAAAGTCACAACCATGGTATATCCCTTTCCAACCTGCAGATACGTTTTGAAGCATCTGCAGCAGACGACTTTTAAATACAAACTAAAAGAAGAAACTGCTCATGATGACCATGCAATTACTTCTTTTGACACAATGTATTCAACTCTGTTCAATAATTTACTTTCATTCTTATAGTTTTATCTTTCTTTTGTTTATAAGGTTTCAAAGTCGTCTGCTCCAGATGTGTTGTATGTGGGAAAGGCTTATTATTACTTCTGGTCTAAGTGGATTATAAGCTGATATAGACAAACTTTCTAAACAGTATGTTAACCCTTTCCAAAAACCAATAAACCTGTAGCAGACGACTTTCTATACAAACATATGGAAAATCAACGACAAATGTAATTATTGATTGAATGGAGTTGAAAAAATAGTGGCAAAAGAAGTTATTGCTCAATATGAGCGATTAATGCTTTTGCAACAATATTTTTAAAGTCGTCTGCGGCAGATGTGGCAAAACATGTCTACATGTAGAATACGTTTAATACATTAATAAATAAATAAAATCAGTGTTTGGTTGGGTTTTAACCAGTCTCCGAATCTTTAATAAGTTAGAATGCTGATGATGCAAAAAACAAACACGATTTAAAAGAGAAACTAGAAAAAGTTAGTAATTTACAGTGAGTGCTTGTCCTGAAAATATCTATCGATATTTTAATTCTTTGTTCAAATTGATCTAACTGAATTTTTATACTAAAGGACCATCATGTTTGTATATCGCTCACCTGAGATATGTTGTTATATTTGAATATTTTTCAATTTTAAGCCCAAGCAACCAACTTGAGCAGAATTATTTTAATTATTTTGGTAGAAGGCAACTCAAGGAACATGTATTTTTGTTGCCAAGCGGAATGGTTTGAACAATTTTGATAGAAGGCCAATAAAGGTACATAAAATTATTTTTAAACTAGGCCAGTGGTCTAGGAGCAGAAATTGTTTAAGTGTTTTCTATTGTTTTATTTTTAGCCCTACTGGTCATCTTGTGGACTCAACTAATGTTTGTAGAGGATCACTAAAGAAATGTTTGTATGAATTTATTTGGAAACTTGGTCTTAGCTTTAGGCTCTGGTGGTCATTTTATTGAACAGATTGAAACATTTTGGTAGAGAGCAACTGAAAGAAGAAATGTACATAAATATATTTAAATTTGGTCAATGGTTTAGAAGACATAAAAAGATATTTCTAGTTTTAGGTTTCATAGTCATTTCGTGCAATTTTTGAAGGATCGACCATGTGAAATTATTATAAAATGTGTCCATTGGCTTAAATTGAGAAGATGTTTGAAAGAAAATGTGAACGGACGACAAACAAATTCCAGACAGAGAGTGGTCACTATATCTTATTCCTGTGCACTTTGTGGGCTTAAAAGGGGCATAACTGTGGATCAAAGAACATTTAAAAAAGAATTCTCCTGATATGGCATGTTTTAAACAAGAGGTACTTTAGCTTATCCCTGTGCACTTTGTGGGTTAAAAAGGGGCATAACTCTGGAAGAATAATTTAAAAAAGAATTCTCATGATATGGCATGTTTTGAACAAGAGGGTACTTTAGCTTATCCCTGTCCACTTTGTGGGTTAAAAAGGGGCATAACTCTGGAAGAATAATTTAAAAAAGAATTCTCATGATATGGCATGTTTCAAACAAGAGGGTACTTTAGCTTATCCCTGTCCACTTTGTGGGCTTAAAAAGGGGCATAACTCTGGAACAATTTAAAAAATATATATCTCATGATATGGCATGTTTCAAACAAGAGGGTTATGAACCGACCAGTGCACCTTGGCCGAATATCAAACCCAAAGTATCACAATAAAAGTTTTGTCATTTTATCCCCTTTTGAATGCCACATGGTAGCCATGTTTTTCAACAATTCATTATGATTTGAGCACATTTTGTAAATGGTCACCTATGGCTATAGGTCAAAATCAGACCATAATTTTCAGAGAAGAAGAATATTTAAAGTTTTGTCATGTTACCCTTTTTTTTACCGAGTTGTCATGTTTTCAACCATTCAATATACATTATGATGCCTCTGCAGCAGAGGACTTTTGAAAACACAGAGGCAAAAGAAGAAATTGCTCAAAACAAGCAATTTCTCTTTTCGTCACAATGTTTTTTAACTTTTTTAATTTATTATACTTTCAATTATAGAGATTTTCCATGTTAATGCCTCAAAGTCGCCTGCTGCAGATGATTAGTCACAGTTGTAATAACAAAACATAAATGTTTCCATGACGACTTTGAACATATCTAAGGAAATAACATAGAAAAATCTCTATATAATTATGAGGGAAAGAGGGGTTGAACTCCCTTGTGACAGAGAAGTAAGGATGTTAATTAAAGCTATTTAACTCTTTCCCACATTATGACATATAACAACTCTGGAGCAGACAACTCTAAAACATTTAGGCAAAAATATAAAAAATCTCTCTAAAAGAAAGTAATATTATTGAATATATATATATAGAGTTGAAAACAGTGTGACAAAAGGAGAAGAAATTGCTTATTATGAGCAATTTCTCCTTTTGCAAAAAAAGTTTTCAAAAGTCGTCTGCAGCAGATATGTCAAAAGACATCTGCAAGTAGAAAATGGTTAAATCCGAGGACTTGGTTACCAAAACAAGCATATCGTTTATATACAAACCATCAGCCAAAATATAGAGTCTGGAGTATAGTATATCAGATGATGAGTTGAACCTCCCAGTATTCCCAAGGATGAATACAAAATGGTTGTATCCTCGCTTAATAAAAGGTAAAGCTGAAGTATAAACCCCATATAAAGAGAGAGGAAATAATGCAGTAACAGATTAGGCAAGTTCTTCAGTAAGGAAGGTTCAGGGGTCTAGATAAGAAGGCGTATTCAGCTCTTTTCCCCAAAATATCTTTCTTATTATCCAACCAAACCCTATGATGTGGGTACTCACTGAGACGATCATTTTGAGTACCCACAACATAGGGTTAGAGGGTCAAATAAGGATTAAAAAAGATGCAAACTGCCCCTTATGTAGAGCTCTGATTAGGTTAATAATGTGTGACTATTTAAACAGTGAGGAGGAAAATTGCCCATCAATGTTTACCTCTCACATCAGGCTATCTTTCTCGTGCTCATCCTGTCCTAAAATCATATCAAAGAATAGAACTATTTAATTTTTTTTACATATACAACATATTGGACAAGTTCTCCTCGCGCCTCAACAGTTTTAACTCTGTTCAAAAGTTATACTTTTATTTGTAGAGATTTTTTATACATTTTTGTCTAGATATTTCCGAAGATGCTTGCTGCAGAAATGTAGAATCATATGGAGTCAGGTTATTGACCATAAAACAATGAATGTAGTAAACTTGTTCTTAATCCTTTCCCACATACAAGAAATCTGCAGCAGACGACTTTGGAAACATCTCGGCAAAAACACAGAAGATCTCTATAATGTTGAAGGTATAATTGCCTAAAAAAGTTGAAATCATTGTGGCAAAAGGGAAAATGCTCGTTTAGCAATTTCTCCTTTTGACACCATTTTCAAAAGTCGTCTGCAACAGAGGGGTTAAAAAGAGTCTACAAGAGGGATATGGTTAGTCCTCTCTCACATACATCAGGGACACTATATTACAAAATATAATGTCCCTGCATACAGGTACAACATCTAGGCAAAAAATTGAAAATTCTCTTCGTGTGAAATTAAAATAATCAGGTTGTTTTGAAAACATTTTGGCGAAGGAAAAAAAATGCTCATTTCATGTATAAGCAATTAATCCTTTTGCCTCAAATATTACCAAAAGTTGCAAAGGCTTTAAACATTTCCCACATATAGACGCATTTTGACGCATCTGCAGCAGACAAGCAATTTCTCTTTTTTGACACAATGTTTTTCAACTTTTTTCTGTAATTATTATATCTTTGTTTCTAGAGAGTTTCCATGTCTTGAGTATATGTTTTCAAAGTCATCTGTTGCAGATGCGTCGTATGTGGGAAAGGGTTAAAATGCATTTGTGTGACAGAAATGGTCAATATCATAAAACCTAATGGTAGGCATGATAAGGCTTGTCTCAAATCCTAAAAGTTCATACATAGTTATTTGACTTAAAGTCATAATTATTTTGAACCTTTCCCACATACAACAAATCAGCCACAGGCAACTTTAAATACACCTAGGATCTAAATAAATAAAGGCATAATGATTTAATACAGTTGAAACAATTGCTCATGATGAGTAAAAAGGTAGTCTACTGTAGATATGTCATATTGCATCTGTGAGAAAGGGTTAACATGTCACTATTTCCTACATCTTGAAATCTTGGGAAGACAATTAAAGCACTAAATGTGTGGAAAAATGGTAAAATTGAAATATTTTGCTTCTTTCCAATGAATTAAAGAAACAAGAGGGCCATGATGGCCCTGGATCGCTCACCTGATTTTTCCCCTTCATTTTAGCCC
Organism: Clinocardium nuttallii; assembly: GCA_031471495.1. Taxonomy (NCBI): domain Eukaryota; kingdom Metazoa; phylum Mollusca; class Bivalvia; order Cardiida; family Cardiidae; genus Clinocardium; species Clinocardium nuttallii. The sequence goes on along the minus strand of JAUELF010249082.1, from coordinate 74 downwards.
TGGCGGCCACAGTTTCCGACAAATCAACTTGGCTTGAAAGGATCTGATAGAGAGTCACCCTAGGAACATTTCTA
>JAUELF010249071.1:0-10187 GCA_031471495.1 Clinocardium nuttallii | reverse complement strand
CTTTCATTAACACAAACATTCAGTAAGATTGTTAACAATGGTTATTAACCCTTTCATTAACACAAACATTCAGTAAGATTGTTAACAATGGTTATTAATCCTTTCATTAACACAAACATTCAGTAAGATTGTTAACAATGGTTATTAACCCTTTCATTAACACAAACATTCAGTAAGGTTGTAAATAATGGTTATTAACCCTTTCATTAACGCAAACATTCAGTCAGGTTGTAAATAATAGTTATTAATCCTTTCTCTCTAACAACCATTCAGCAGCAGACAGACCGGTAGCTCAGTCGGTAGCGACGCGGGCTGTCAATCCAGGGGATGTGAGTTCGAATCCCGGCTCGGCCAACTTTCTTTTCGACGTTTGAGACAGTGCGACATGCGTCATTCGTCTTCCACCAATAGGCTTAGCTTATGTGGAAAAGCAGCCAGTTGCTTGGGAAGATTGTTGTGTGGAGTATTGGTGTACGGAAACCAGGAAAAAACATGAGTAGGTGAACTGGCCGCCGTGATATGACTGAGAAACTGTTGAAACGACAATCAATGAACAGACGTCTTTGAAAACATTCAGTCGAACATATGAAAACATTCATTCGAACATATGAAAACATTCATTCGAACATATGAAAACATTCATTCGAACATATGAAAACCTTATATAAATGATAAAACAATTATTGAAAAAACTGTCAACAACATGTTATTCACTCTGAGCATACGTCTTTATTTGGGAACGGATAAAATGCCTTTCCTGTTATTATTATGATGTATCTGTTGATGGAAAGGAGTCTTTTAAGAAGTAGATATCAAGATCGGTCAACGGTCAGTTAGTTAGTTATGCATCCCAGGTGTGATGTCCTTTATTTTCGTTGTTATGTTTTTACCAATCATGTACATTAGGGTGGGGGACTGGTCTTTCCCCCGTATATCTCCCTAAATAAGCAAGCAAACAATAAGTTGTTGTTACTCACAATTATTACGTAATGACGTGCGTTTTGCCGTCGTCAATCGTAGTCATGCAAACTTAAGTGAAATGACCTTTCCGCATTCTCTTAGATAGTTTATTCGAGTATCTGGACAGAACTTCAGAATTACATGGTAGGGTGCTAATTTGTTCGTCACGAAGATGCTGTCCACTCCTTCGCACATGTCGACCTCTCTTCTGGTGCATAACAAAATGTAAACTATTTCATCTGCGATCGGTGAGTAGTCAGATCTGTCTCTTCAGATACATAGTCTGTCCCGAATCGTAGCACTAACACCAAGATGAGTATCTAAAGTTTGATACTAGGATCTGACAATGATAACTAATTGTATGCTCAAGCATTTATTTATCGCAGATACATTTTTTCATGGATCGTGTATGCTCAAGCATTTATTTATCGCAGATACGTTTTCTCATTGATCGTGTATGTTCAAGCATTTATTTATCGCAGATACATTTTCTCATTGATCGTGTATGTTCAATCATTTATTTATCGCAGATACATTTTCTCATGGATCGTGTATGTTCAAGCATTTATTTATCGCAGATACATTTTCTCATGGATCGTTCAGCGGCTTTTCCCAAACATATAAATGGGAGACGCTGCACAGCCGTTTAGCCATTCTGTAGTAAGCACTCTGACTTATTTGAATTATATTTTCAAGAATTCTGTTAAAATTTCAAAAGGTCATCATGATACATTTGCAGGGTACAGCGAATGGAAACGATATTTACAATGATCAAACTATGGTACAATCGAGAGGTGCGGAAAATGAAGACGTTTTAGAATTAAGCGATGTATGCAACCAACCGGGAAGTTGCCAAACGAGATGCTCAAAAAGATCGATCAAAACGATTGCATCCTACGGAAGACATGGAAGAAATTCCCTGTCGACGCAACGTCTGAAATGGGAGCCCAGCACTATTGGCGTGGATTACGATTATGACGAACAAAACACAGAGTCATCAACGGAAATCTGGTATAAAGACTTGATTGAAGAAATACCGAAACTCATGTCCAGTAAATCGTTCTACTGGATTAGCTGTTCTTACAGATTTCATTGTCACTCCAAGCAACTGGTGATTGTTATACGTCAGACGGGAAGCCAGCCAAAGGTCGTGTCGCAAAGCCGATTCAGAAGCTTGAGTATGACGGTGAAGCTCAGTCTCACTTCGAAAGCAAACCTGACATTAATGGAATCGAAGAACGACAGGAGTTTCAAATCAACACGATTTGTGTTTAAAAACATTCTTCGAAGTACTTTGAACACTAAGTGCTTGAGATTAAAGGTTAATTCACATTTTGGGTTTCTGAAGAAGAAATGTCACTGCAAATGGATCATTCCAATGAACCATTGTTTATATACCGAACAAACGGAGTTTAAAAAATGCGACTTTTAGTATTTATGGATTGAACACAATGATCTTGTAACATATGTATATAAAACTTATAAATAACAAAATATTGGAGATTAAATGAATAATTTACTGAATAATGTTGTGGTTTTTTTAAACGAAATTAACCCTTTCCCACACCCAAAGGTACGTGACGCATCTGCGAAAGTCAAATAATGAGCCCTCCGTCGAGAAAACTTACATTATGACCTCTGTGTAATGCATCGACACAGATCGGCCAGCGCAGTCCCCGCGACTGATCCGGGCCGACACATTCCATCTCAGGGATAGAGGTATAGAGTCATAATTTCTGAAACAGAAAATCCACATAAGGCGAAAAGTGTTTATCCGGGTAATTCTGCGCTGCATACCTGGGCTGATCCGGGTCGATACTTTACGCCAATCCACAATGCCGGTTTTCTCGCGGGACGGCTTATTAAAAAACAATAACATAAATGACAATAAGCAAGTTGTCATAGTGTTTTCAACTCTTGGAAAAAAAACCTTACATTAATAAGGAGTTTCCATATTTTTCCTTGATGTTTTCAAAGTCGTCTGCTGCAAATTTTCTGTGTGGAGGTCTATACTACCACCATATGTATTGTCTTAAAACAACACAGTTGATGTAAATATTATGTGCATAATTATATTAAATACATTTGTACAAAGGTGAAGGACAGGGGACTATAGCCAAGTAATAACAACAGTTGAAGTACGTATATATATATGAACCGTCCCACGAGAAAACCAACATTGTGGATTCCGCGTAAAGTATCGACACGGATCAGGCTAAGCATGCCGCGCAGGCTAATCCGGACAGATACTTTTCGCTCCTGTGAATTTTCTGTTTCAGGAAACATTACTCTATACCTAGGGTTAGATTGATTGATTGATTGATTGGGGTTTAACGCCGTTTTTAACAATTTCCCCGTCATATCACGGCGGCCAGTTCACCTACTCATGTGTTTCCTGGTTTTCTCAATACCTAGGGTTAGAGTTCTTGGCCCGGATTAGCCTGTGCGTACTAAATTATCCAACATTGCCGAATTTAGGCTTGTCCGCTTTCTAAATCAAACAGTTAGGATCCAATCTTTACGAAAATTATTCAACAATTTTGTGTAACCAGCCAAATCATGTGGGGGCACTTTTGGGTTATGGCCCTTGAATTATCGAACATTGCTGAAATTAGACTTGTCCGCTCTCCAAGTCAAAAAGTTTAACATGATTTTATGAAACTTATTGAAAATGTGTATGGGCATTATATATCAGCCAAGTTTAATGAGTCAAATCGTGAGCCGCACTTTTGGGTTATGGCCCTTTAATTGTCCAAACTTACCGAAATTAGACTTGTCCGCCCTCTAAGTCGAACTGTTTCATCCCATTGGCACGAAGCTTGCTGAACATGCTTGTGACCATAATGTTCCGGCCAAGTTACATATCCAGCCAAGTCGTGCGCGGCAGTTTTTGGTTATGGCCCTTGAGTATCCAAAATTTCCGAAATTATCCAATCTCTAAGTCAAAATATATTCATCCGATCTTCACGAAACTTGTTTGAGGGCATAATGTTTCAACCAATGTCGATAACAAGCCAAATAGTGCCAGGTATTTTTAAGTTATGGCCCTTGAATGATCCAAAATGTGCATTGTCCGCTCGCTAGGTCGGTCAGTTTTCTTCAGCATATATTGGTGTAAATCGATTTAGTCGTTCCTGAGTTATGCCTCCCTGACGGGTGTATTTTGCGACAGTTTGTCATCTTCTTATCTTGTGGATTTGAGATTCATTTAAGTTGCTTGATTGTGCCAATTGTTCTTTATTTGTATGTTTAGCTAAGAATATTGTTTGTCTAACGCAATAAATATTTGTATTGTATTGTATTGCATACCAATATTCTAACATTTGATACAAACTACCTCGCTTAATTATGCACATCTGCTATCTTCGTAGTTCCTGTTTATCACACGTAAACACCTGTTACACCTAGTCGCGTTGTCACTGCGATTACACGGCGCTGTTAAATTCGTGTGCGTCGTAAGATCGCAGGAAAAAATGATATTGTTCATGATCAAAGTGCGCGCCGTCGCTCGGCGTTCTATGCGATCCTACCGCGTTCACGGCGCTGCCACTGCGTTGCCGCGGCGATGCTTGCGATTCCACTTCGCGCAGATCGACGTTCTGTATTTTTCTTGGACGCCGGCGGAACGCGCGGCTTGTGTGACAGCCCTTTTACTAGTTTACAATGGATTTTAGTCGTTATCTATTTTCATGCAACTAACAAATAAACATATCACATGTCATATCAAAATCAAATGAAGGTCTTTGCATAACAATGAGAATTACATTGAGAGTCCAAATCAATAAATTCCTGTGTATTCTATATTTTATACGGCTTGATGCTACTTAGATATTGTTAAAATCAACGTAAAACATCATGCAAACACACTTATCATTTTCTAATTGGGTTTCACAAAGCATAGGCAAATATCTAAATGCAATGCTATTGAATTTATTTTAAATCCGAACATTTTGAAGGAGCAGGTTGCAGAGGTGTCAATGGGCGTTTGTACAACTGATGTGAGGATTCTTGGTAAATAATATATGGACTTATATGTTGACTATTTGGCTGAGTAATAGTTGGTTTGTATGTCAAAGTAAGCTGCTTCACCACTCCAAAAAACATATACCTGTATACCTGCAACATCAACACCTACTAGATTGCGGGAAATGACAATGATGTAAATATTACAGGTGAAAACCAGAAGTCAAACCTTAACCAAAACTAACCTTAAAACAAGTGCATTAATTCAAATTAGAGCGCTAAATGTTTAAGGAGTGAACAAAAGAAGTGAGCTATGGTTTCTTGTTATTATGACATGCTTTTCCTTACATAGACTAAAATGAATACACATGACCTTATTTTCATTAATGACCATCATCTATCACTTAACTAGGGATAAGATCTTATCTACGTCCCTGACTAAACCAAGAATGCAATAATACAGAATTAGGCGTTTTAGTGAAATACTAGTACATATTAATGAGCTTTATCGAGGTTATATAAACTACCCCTGACTATGTGATATGGATTAAGTTAAAACAGTATAATAATTGGTGTTGTGCATACCACAAATGCAGTCAAGATTCTTTAACTAGGATGAATTTGATTGATTGATTTTGGTTTAACGCCGTTTTCAACAATTCTTCAGTCATTTCACGGCGGCCAGTTCAGCTACTCATATGTTTCCCGGTTTTCTCACACCAGTACTCCACACAACATACTTTCAAAGCAACTGGTTGCTTTTCGACATAGCCCATTGGTGAAAGACAGTAAAGACACTTTTGTCAATTGGCCGAGCTTGGGTTAGAATTCACTACCCCTTGATAAACAACCCGCGTCTTTACCCCTTGATAAACAACCCGCGTCTTTACCCCTTGATAAACAACCCGCGTCTCTACCGACTGAGCTACCGGGGCTCGGCTTGTTTAAGACAGATACAAAACTAAGTTATTAGAAGCAGGTATACCATTCAACAGTCAAATAAGAGAAAGAGAAAAAGAGAAACAACCATGGATTTAGAATCATTGATACTTGTAAAACCCCTTACCCAGTTATAGTAATGGTAGATTTAAGCATGAAACACCAGGCAACCTGACAGTCAGAAGCATATCAAACTTTTGAACACCTCATATTAAAGCGACTAATTGTATACTTTCAGTTGGCCTTTCAATCATAGTTCTATATTGAAATGAATTGTCACATTGCCGTAAATGGAACAATAAATTCAAATAAACTTACATGGGACAACAGAAAATCAAACAAATGTCTCACTAACCTTAGCAATATATAAATGAATTAACTGATATGATCAACCATACTGCATCCAAGCAAAGTGATGCAGATAGTTCAGCTCAGTCGCTTTCAAACATTTTTAGAGATAATGTACAAAGAACATTTCAACATAAAACTCATAAAAAATGTACGGTCATAAAACACCCTGATATAGACCACAATGTAAAACCCACAAATAGGTATTCACAAACGAGATACCAAATATATCTCTTCACAAAACAAATCATGTTACCAGCAAAGTTGTAAACAATATAAAAACACCATAAACAAGTAGCCGCTTTCAACATGTTTTCAGTTATATCACGGCCTTTCTCGGTTAAGTTACCAGTACTACTGGTCCATTTATCCTGACACCAGCGAGTCAGTCGTAATGGTCACCCCTCAACCCTGAGCACTATTGAGGGCAGCCATCCTACCAGTTGTAAAGTATTTGGTATGACCCGACCGGGGATCGACCCGCGACTTCCCGCACCCAAAGCTGACTTCGCATATGAAGAAACCACACATATGGACCATAAAAATAATATACTTTATACAGATATTAAAAAAATAAAAAATACAAGAAACCGCTGAAGACGGTAAGGCCGGATTGTCGGCAATTTGACCTTGAAAATCGCCAAACCAAGGTCAAGGTCAAAGTAACCATAGAAATCAATAGAACTTGTTACAGGTTACCATCAGGCAAAGTTTCAAGTTTGTAGCTCTTTCCATGTCTGAGATTTTGCTTAACCAGAAACTTTAACCATTTTGCCTAACCTAAAACTTTAACCAAAATGTTGACAGACGGACATCGCCAATCTATAGACCGGAATTGCTTAAGCAATCCGGCCAAAAATGTATAAAATCCATCAAACACAGTAAAAATGTTAAGGTGTTTTAGTAAACGTTTTACCTCATATCTAAATCATCGTTTGACAATAGTTATTGATGAAAACAATTTTCTGTTAGAAAACCAGATTGACGTCACAATTCATTTACACTTAATTCCATAACAGAGATTCGTAAACATTATGGAAAATAAAATCTATTGTGAAGTCATCGACTTTGCTAGTGCATGAGATTCTGTTTTCCGAAAAGGTCTCTGGAGAAAAAAAATATAAATATGATATAAAGGAGAATTTCTTCATTGTGTTACAATGATCATTTTCAGTCTTTGCCTTTTTCAATGTCATTATTCCTGCGGAAAAATAAAGCAAAAACGTTTTTTCCTTGCTTATCATAAACAATGGTTGGTGTGATATTTTTGACAATAGGATTGACATAAGAAGACTAACGATAAATGATGTGTAATATACCGTTTCCAACATACAGCATGGCTAATGTTTGGTGTTTAAAACTTCCTGTATACATGGCCAGGGTACCATAAATGTAAGTATTTAATTGCCGCAGATGTGTGTTTATTCATTTGGAATGATTAAAACTACTCTACCGCCTCGAGCAGGAGAGTGAGGGTTTGGTCCCGACCGGCCATACCGAAGACTAAAAAAGATGCTAGTAATAAATTTCCCTCCTGGTCACCTCATATTAACGTTTAAACTCCATGCAATTATTCTTTTGTTTGAGATAGAATTCCAGCATGGCTTAGCCCTATCAAGAAATATAGGTTGACGAAAAATTATTCAGATAAACAACATGGGATAGGTATGTTTGTTGAGCAGCACATGAAATACTAAGTTGTCACAAGGCCGTTTGTATATTGCACTATCTAAGGACACTCAGTAATATTTATCGCAGTATTTTACAATTCTTGTGGGTTAGTCATAACCCATTCAATTGGTATATTTCCAGGGAAAAGTAAAAGTACATTTGTACCAAACGTTTGCTGAAAATGTTTGTGGCGATAAAGTCTCGGCCAAGTTCCATTACAAGCCAAGTAGTCCGCGGAAGTTTTGGGTTATGGTACTTAGTGCCCCAACATGCCGAAATTAATCTTATCCGCAACTTAAGTCAAATAATTCTCATCCGATCCTCACGAAACTTGTTGAACATGTTTGTGGGAATAATGTTTAAACAAGACCTCGGACTGAGGGTGTCTCGCCCTTCTAAGAAAATCAGATATTAAATGGTATCACTATGCCAAAAGAAAGTAAAGTCGATAACATGTGAAAAAGTTAGTGTCTGTCAATGCATTGTTATTAACATGTCATGATAAATAATAAACTCACTACATGTGTATATATAAGAATGTCATATATGCCGAAAATTTACATAATTACACAAGGTGATAAAGCAACGTTTTTGTTCAGAGCAAAAACCCAATTGTGTTATCTTATTTACTTATCAAAATGTTATGAATAATGATAAAAATGACATTGTTTCAAGTTTGATGTATTGCACATTGCTTTTAGTTGTCGAATTGATACTTGTTGGAAAATATTAAATTAAAACATATTTCAAAAGCTAAATGTAACATGCAAAGTGTTGACCTCATACGTTTGATGTGGTTTAATGTTATTGATAATGTGAACAGTTTCAAAACGTAAAAGCATAGATGAGAGTTTGAAAATGACTAATAAGTAAATAATACAGTGATAAATAAAGGAAATATGAATAATAAAAAATATAAATGAAAATTAATGACAACCTACCTGCCAAAGCTTCTTGTTAAAGATATTGGAGGTAGAAAATGTGTGTCCAGGCAGCAGGCTGTCTTTTAACATTTAATATATTTGCAGAAGTAGGCAGAAGTTTCTGTGTAAATGTGTTTTAAAACTAATCCATATACTGTTGTTTATGTGATTATAGAGCACAATTGCATGTTTATAATAATATCCCAGTGTAGGCACTTGTAAAAGGTATGTATAGTAATTGTCCTGTTTTTCACACTGTATGCGCTGCGTAATACTATGTTAGTGTGTGCACATTATAAAGGTTACAGCATTCCTTCCATTAAATTTACACGAGTCAATACCCTTACTAAAACCACTTGCTCACTCTGACAGTTAATGTATTCACAACTTGCATATACGACACATTTCTATACACAACAATAAAATATAGCAGTCTAGAATTATGTGATAAGGTCAGCTCTTGTTAAAGTTAAACCATTCCTTCTATGAACTTTATACATTTTAAATAGTGTTACTGATAGCACTAAGTCATTCATACTTAATGTATGCATAGGGTGCACATACAACACACACACATATATATGTTTTCAATCAGTAATAACTGCTGATTAACCGATAATATTCAGGAAGAAAGCATCAAGTAATTATATGTACGTACATGTATATGATGACTGAAGAGAACATTTATCAGAAGGTAATATATACACACTCATTGTAATGTTTGTCTGCTAATATTAACAGCAAACCAAATTAGTTTGTGGTATGAATAATAGCTTTCAAGGGTGCCATATCTGATGTCTTCTTTAAAGTTTGTAAATATATGGTCAATAGTAGTAAGACCATTGGTAATGGGAACTGACAACAGCTGTCTGCATCCAAGTGCCTGCATACTGGCCAGCAAATGTTTCATCCGCATGTATGTTAATTAAAATCACCCATTGTAACAATATTTTGCGGTCCAGAAAAATAGTCTTTCAAATTCATGATAGCATAGTGGGTGGTTTTAATGTTCTCTTTAGGTCGGCAGTAAATAGAAATGACAGTCATTGAAATAGGCTGTTCAATATGAACGATTGTCATTTCTACATTATTAAAATTTGAAGAGCGACATGTACAGTAAAATGATGTTCTAGTAAAAACTACACTGCCATATGGAGTTCTCTTTTGGCAAAAATCATTCCTGTAAACATCAAATCCTGGTAATTGTATGTCCAAATTACTGTCGGAGCTGCATAGTCTTGTCTCTACAAACAAATTGATGTGTGCTGCATGTTTATTTAAAGGAGCTGAACCCCAGATTGTGATAACAATTTTGAAATGGTGAAACTTCTGCCAATATTGCTAATAGTGACAAATAAGTAGGTTCTAAGTAGTTCAGATCTA
>JAUELF010249061.1:0-12013 GCA_031471495.1 Clinocardium nuttallii | reverse complement strand
GACAAGCAAAAATAGCACCATAGTATGTGTGACCTTTGACCCTGACCGTAAGAAGTTTCTAACCGAAACTTTATAAACCCTAGACCCTAGACCCATGTATGGTAGAAAGCCCTGGCTTATATGGGTTTTAAACACTAATTCAACCCTAGACACATGTATCTGTTATTTGTTTTTGTTATTTGTCGACCTGTTTCCGCAAGCTAGTCTATACTTATACTGGACGCATTTCTGGTATATTGTTGCATTGTCCGGATATTAAGGAAAATGTCATTGTATGCTTGCCACAATGTCATGGTTGTACTTGTCGGATAACAGTATTGAACGAGAAGGACGGAAGAAGGATTTATATCATAAACTTCATGAAACATGAGTATTATTGTTACCGAATGAACATCATAAGCCTTCGACAATGTCAACAGAACGCCATACTTTAACTGAGTGGTATATTTTATTTCAATAATTTGGAATAGTTTGAAAACAACGATTAAAACATTTCTTCTTGAATTTCGATGATTTCATTACTTTTCCTTGAATTTCGTCGATTCGAATATTTGTTCTTGAGTTTCACCATTTCTGTCATTGTCTCTCTGAAATAGGTAACACGGGATTGAAATTAAAGAAATAATCGTTGTTTCATATCTTCGAACTTCAACATCTATATCTACCACTGATTCTTCCAGTACTTACTATTAATGAGTATAGAGAAATAAGCCGAGTAATAGACGCATACGGTGGAGGAGAAGAAGAATGAGAAGAAGACAAACACGTGGCAGTCGAGGAAGGAAAAGATACTGAGGACAAAAAAGATGATGTAGATGTAAAAGAAGAATATGAATCAGAAGAAGACGATATAAGTTGTAACAAAAAGAAAGAAAAAACAAAATAATACTAAGAAGAAGTAGAATAAGAAGAAGGAAATAATACTAAGAAGAAGTAGAATAAGAAGACAAATAAGAAGAAGTGGATAATGATGATGATGTTAGGATGATGATGAAGAAGAAAAAAATACGAACTGAAGAAGATGACGATGACTTACCTTTCGTAATAACGTAAGGACTGATTTATGGGGGTGACATTACTATTGTCATTGGTGTGGTTGAGGTTGTGGTTGTTGTTGTCGTGCCGCCAATGACGTTGGTGAGGATAGGGAGCAGGGTGATGATGACAAACACTGGAAATATATGTTCATCTTATTTAAGGATAACGAAGCGTTTGATCTTACACGAAACAAGCTCGAATATTACGCATACACTAGTAGAGGTTTTCTTTTATCAGAAGCTGCAATTTGAGCACATGCTCACATCACTTTGCAATCAGTGTGCACCTAATCTTCACTCAGTCTGAACTCAATATGCACTCAGTTTACACTTAGTATGCACTCAGACTGCACACAGTCTGCACACAGTCTGCACTCAGTTTAAACATAGTATGCACTCAGTTTAAACCTAGTATGCACTCAGTCTGCACTAAGCCTGCACTCAGTTTATATTTATTATGCACTCAGATTAAACTTAGTTTACACTTATTCGTCACTCAGTCTGCACAGCATACAGAAAGAGCAATACGTATCGCAGTTGAACATGAATTGAGTAATCTTAATAGCCGTTCCACAAAACAACCAACATTATGGACTATGCGTAATGTATCAACCCAGGTCCGGGTTAGCCTGCGCGGCATGCTAAGGCTGATTCTGGTCGATACTTTACGCAGAGTCCACACTGTTGATTATCACGTGGTACGACTCATACGTATGAGCAGCGTCTGGGCATCACAATACTCCTGCGAACAGTGAAGATTCGGGCAAGGTTGTGCATCAACACAGTTTAACCAGAGTCTTCACCGTCTGCATAAGTGTTACGTCTTCACACAAAACACTGGAAGGGTAGCCCCAGTAACAGTACGCAAATATAACTTTACATGATGTCAACGCGGAATGTAATGTAGACCCCGTATCGATAGACTCCTATATTTTAAAGACGGGTGAACTGTTGAACCGAATGCCGTTTACTTTCAATGTAAGCTAAAGGTTTTTCAGTTAATTAAATACATTATCACTTGCACTGTTTGACGAAATATATTTACGATATATAATGATAAACATGACAAATTGCTGAAACATATCGTATTAGTTATATTTCAAATGTATGACAACAAAGCCCCTTTTATTGAAGTATGTTATCAGTCTACTTAAACCAGAAACAAACGTCTCTCGCTCGTATATATATATCTGAACACTGTCCAGTACAGGTCGGCTTAGATCAGATTGACCTTTCCGTCAGCCAATTGAATTGTCGCTTACCAAATCGTTCGGTATAAATAATTTTAGTTATTAAAGATAGTTTATATAAATTAACGAGTTTGAGAAACGATGGCTGTCGAGTGTTCCGAGTGTATAGCACGGGGTTGGTTGTATCGCGCGATAAACCGAGCACGTGCTTATGAGTATCCAAGTGTATAAGGCCACTGCTAGACGACTTAAGAGTAGTCGGAACCATTATTCGTACAGCGAAGTATTTTGCTTTCCCGCGAGAAAACAAACAGTATGGCCTCTACATAATATATCGACTAGATCAGCATTCGAAGTCCACACAGACTGATCCGGACCGAGATATTCCGTCTAAGCAGAATAGAGGCATAGAGTAATAATTCCTGAAACAGAAAATCGACAGGAGGTGAAACGTGTCTATTCGGAAAGTCTGCGCGGCATGCTTAACGCGGATTCGGGTCGATACTTTACGCAGACATGCGTTTGCGATCTACAGACATTTGATCAATCTATCAACTTAAACATTTTCAGCTTCCAGAAGTTTTTTTTGGTTAACCCCGGTTCAAGTTTAGTTAAATTGATACACTTCTAAGCGTGAATTAAGTGAGGAAAACTTACCAAAGATCAGAAGACTGAAAATGCTGCCACCGCCACCATTGAACTGCCCCAGAGCCAAACTAAGCACGGCAAGAACAACGAATACAAATAGACTTGAGAACTTCATGATCTATTTTTCTGAATTGTAAGAAAAGAAACAAATAATTGCAAACTAATCGTGGGTTAGCAAAACACTTTTTAAACGAGCTGTGAGAATAGTGAACCCAGATCAAACTGTGTCTCCACGCAATTATAGGGGTACTCCAATGTAGGCACGTGTCTACACATTTTTTCTCAAAATGACCAAAAATGCAGCTGTGGCGATATAGGATTTCACAAAATGTCTGGACCTCCTAGATCAACATGAGCCGTCCCGCGAGAAAACCAACATATGGTATATGCGTAATGTATCGACAAGATCAGCCTGCGCTGTCCGCGCAGACTGATCCGTCCGACACATTCCATCTTAGTGGAAAACTATGTATAGATTAGAGATTGCTGAAACAGAAAATCAGCAGGAGGCGAAAAGTGTCTATCTGGGTACGCCTGTGTGGTATGCTTAGGTTGATCCGGGTCGATACTTTACGCAGGGTCCACACTGTTGATTTTCTCGCGAGACGGCCTACACATTGAGTATTGCCAAGCTACGTTCCTGCGTGTTTAAGGCTTTTGAAGATACAGGCGAATTTCAAACCTCTGCAGCAGACGACTTAAGAAACATTTAGAGACGAAACAGCGTTGAATTGTTTTGCTACAATTCTCACAATGTTTCCAAATTCATGCCAAAATAATTCTTCTTCTCTACCAGATATGTTATGTGTACCCTAAGCTTTTAATAAAAAATATAATTATGTCAACGGTTAAGAAGGAAGGTAACTGGCACGGCACAAGCCTTCTAAAGTGTGCAATAATTCAAACAACTTTTGCGTATAATGTAAACCAAGCTAATCCCGCACATGGTGTTTAATATTGGCTTCGTTTGTGGAACGTCACAACTTAATTCAACGTAAAAATAATAATTATATTTATAATTAATTTTGCCGTGTGAGTATTATTTACTGACGACATTTGAGCCGTCCCGCGAGAAAACCAACATAATAGCCTATGCGTAATGTATCGGCCCATATCAGCCTGCACAGTCTGTGCATACTGATCTGGGCCGACACAGTCCGTCTCAGGGAGGTATAGAGTAAATATTCCTGAAACAGAACAACACTGTGGAATTTGCGTAAATTTAAATATCGACCCGGATCAGCCTAAGCATGCCACGCTGGCTAACCTGTCAAACACTTTTCGTCTCCTGTAGATTTTCTGTTTCAGGAATCGTTATGCTACACCTCTATCCCCCGGAGACGGAATATGTCGGCCCGGATTTGCCTGCGCGGACTGATCTGGTTCGTTACCATTCGCACAGTCCATAATTTTGGATTTCTCGTGGAACGGCTCATTAATATAAATCCAACGTTACCGTAATAACAACACATTTAAATCTATTAAGTTCTCTACAGACGTTTCTTGAAACTTTCTATGACTAATTTGAAAAATAACGCCGTCAAATCAGGCTGCGGTTGCTGATCTGGATCTACACTGACCACCAATGCATTACGGTTGGTCGAGGCAGAGTTCCGCTCATTTATACAATATGACATTCTTTTTTCGCACGCAAACAATTGCTGTGACCAATCGCACGTTAATCGTTCCTGATAGCGTAACACCTCAAAATGTCATATTTAATATTACGTTTGCAACATCATAAAACTATGCTATTTCTTTATTTATATTTACTGAATATAACATTTTTCTTTCATAAAAAATATTCAGATTCATTACGCTAATTTACTATTTATCGAATCCTTTTATTTAAACCTAGTGAACACTTATGGAGTTTTTAAGACACACCAGTGAGCGTGCTTTTAAAGCAGCGTCATTAACGTGCGATTGGTCTATAACTTTGGCATTTTACGCCCAATTTTAGGAAATTTAAAATTTCAATTTCTCACAAATGTATTTACTTTAAAATTTGTAAAAGATTTAAATTACTATTAAATCGCATTTTGAAAATGACACGTGACAAGAATTTAGAATGTGTTGTCGTTGGATTATTTGGATTTTGTCCGACACTATTTTTTTACTTTTTTTGCAAGGGTCTAGAATGACGATGTGTGTACGTTTAATATTCCTCACATACGTGAAGTCTTCGCGAAACCATATTGCATGTAACGTCGAATATAACGAATCGTAAAGCTTACACTATTCCGTGATGCTGAATTTGTCTATTGTTCTGCTAGTTTTGTTTGTAACATTTTCTTTCTTTTTCTTAAATACATCCGTAAAAAACCCTCGACAAAATCTCTTCAGTCGTGAATAATATGCATACAACCAAGTAATGATGCTGTATATTTAAATGCGTCTAAGTAACTTACTTGTATTTACCTATCTATATTATAAAATCTTACTTAACAATATCATATATGAGCAAAATTACGAGATCATCAACATTATGTACTCTGCGTAATGTATCGACCAAAATCAGCCTGCGCAGTCCGCGCATGCAAATCTGGACCGACGCATTTAGTCTCCGGGAGATGGAGGTAAAGATTAATGATTCCTGAAACAGAAAATCCACAGGATGCGAAAAAGTGATTCTCCGGGTTAGCCTGATATGTCTACGGACTACGGGCTTCGATTTATAAAAGATTGTATAACTTGTTTTATACAAAATCGTAGAGGCTGCGGAGCCCGTGAATCCGTACGATGGTCGTACGGCTGTGGCCACCCCCGCACGGAGGCCGCACGGAGATACGGGCAGTTTACGGGCTCCGTAGAAACATCGCAGACCAGATGTAAATGGGGCATACTAGTGCTAGGTTATATTAAGACTTTTTGTTTCCCTAAAACAAATATCTAAAGATTTCATTTCTTAACAAAAATTGTTAGTCAGCAAGGTAATTATTTATGTCAACTTAGTCATTTTCTTAAAAACATTCAACCATTCATGTTTTACGAAATATTAGGGAAACAAATGGGATGATGCTTTCACGTAATTAAGTATACTTTAGCGCGTAAAGTTGCTGGAATTGGACCCGGTTCATCTTATTCTACGTTTTTCTGCTTTGGATAAATACATAATTGATGAACATGGTCGGAGAATACCACACGCAGAAAAGACATTATCTCATGAATGAAATACTAGAGAATGAATACGATAAATAGGTAAATGTATATTAACTTTTTCAATGTATTGGCGATAATATCTATAAGCTTTAATTCAATTAATTCCACATGTTTTGATATTTGTTTTATATGTCAACGAACGTGAAACTAACTTTACTTCAACACACGGTAACACTATGGAAGGATTACCTGGTCCACAAATCGTTTTAGAATATTAAATTGTACTTACCGCGTGGGCTTCTCGTCGGAACAGTAACCAACTAGGCATACATGCAAGACGTTAATATATTAATTATAAACCACCAATCCTAAAATCGGTCAATCGATAACATCAATATATTTATCATCGATTTATTGATTATTGACTTAAATAAATAATTCTTGATAGTATCAAATATTATCAAAAGGGATGAATTTCCGGAAGTAGCCATTCACCCTATTTTAACAATTTCCCTCATATAGACGCTTTCTGACGCCTCTGTATCTGACTGATTTTTGAAAACATAGTGACAAAAGAAGAAATTGCACAAAACGTGCATTTTCTCCTTTTGCCACAATGTTTTCCACTTTTAGTCGTCTGCTGCGGAATTGTCGTATGAGGGTAAGGATTAAACTGCTGAAACTGATCTTGTGAAAAAAATAAATATATATTTTTATTTATTTCACACAAGATATACATAAGTACATGTTACAATACAAACATCAATTAAATCTTTCGAATATTTGTCTTCTATTTTGAAAAAAGGTTATGTATCATGCAGTTAAATTTTCTTGCAATGATTTCTATACTACAAAGAAGAAATTAGAAGGAGGAGATCATGCTGACAATGATCATGGGAGAAGAAGAAAGATGAAGTATAGAAAAAGAGAAAAGGTAGAGAAGACGTATGTGACTTAATAAGGGTTGGACTGTGATTCAAATATTATTAATAAATTGTGTTGTTTTTCATTAATATTTAAGGTTTGTAAATTTTATCCACTTCCTATTGTGAAGTTCTTGTTAGTCTTTTAGTAGAGCGAGTTCTTGTTCTACCCTGATGTTCAAATGATTAATAAAGGAGTTAATCTTGTGAAATACGTGTCACCAGAACATAACCTGGCTAACCGACACAATTACCTTGATGTTCTTACAATTGGCTATGGACTCATACAGACGCAAAGCTGAACAATTTTACAGTTTCAGCCTTTAACGCTTTCCCACATACAACACATCTGCAGCCGACGACTTCGAAAACAAAGTGAGAAAAACCTGAAAAATCTCCATTAAAGACAACTTTATTGTTAAATAAAGTTGAAAACATTGTAACCAAAGGAGAAATTGCTCATCATGAACAATTTCTCCTTTGGTCACAATGTTTTTAAAAGTCGTCTTCTGCCATTGCATAAAACTGCGTCTGCAGGTGGGAAAGGGTTAACGGATTAGGACAAAAAAAAATCGGACAACATTTCTTCTCTACCTCAACGTTTTATACATTACATTAACCTTTTCCAACTTACAACACATCTGCAGAAGACAACTTAAAAGCATATATGCATACACATGAATACGGGAAAGTTTAATCATTGAAAACATATGAAAACATTATGAGAAAAAGACTTGTCCTTTTTCTACAATGTTTTCTAAATTCGTCTGCTCAGGAGGCGTCTGTATATGGGTAAATAGTGATACAACATTCTTCTCTACCAAATTGTGGTTTCCGTTTTAATTGCACGAACGTTAAGTTCACAACTAATCCATCAATCAAAAAACATATTTATTTGCAATTGATATTTATTCCCATGATCAAGCAAGCATCTAAGTAACTAATTATATTATATATATGTATCAATTATTTTAAAGAAATATACATTTAATATGGTTTTAAGATGTGAAATCCTATTTGAGTGTTGCTATTTATTCTTAGAATTGTTATCATTGTGTGGAAAATAATATAATAACTGTACCTTGATGTATAAATGAGCCGTCACGCGAGAAAACCAACATTGTGGTCTCTGTGTATGAATCGACCCGGATCAGTCTAAACATGCCGTGCAGGCTAACCCGGACAGAAATGTTTGGTGGATTTTCTGTTTCAGGAATCATTTTCTATACCTGTACCTCTCGCAGACGGAATGTGTCGGCCCGCGGACAGCACAGGCTGATCTGGTCGATACATTACGCAGATGCCAGTGTTGGTTTTCTGGCGGGGACGGCTCAAAACATGTTCAAATATATAAAAGAGCCGTGGCTGGCGATGGCGGTCTTAATGTTATGCTTCGGCATAATTTAAAGTAACACTGGTGTACGACTACTCGGGAGAGCTACACTAGTCAAGTTATATCTGTTGAATGACATTTAAAGGTATTTATAACATACAGACAGACCGAAATTAAGACAAAGCGACTCGTAATTGACCAGAATTGGTAGGGGATAGATAGAACATGCGACACCTGCATCCGAGGCAGACGCTTTTCCGCTATATCACGGAGGTGTTACCATTGCGACAACAGTTGCGATCTAGGCCTATAGTTTATATAAAATGGAATGAATGATCTGGTCTGCACAGGCTAATCTGCGCTTTCACCATAAGCAATTGTAGTAAGACCGTAAACTGCAAGACTAGGCTTAATACACAACATTCGTCGGCTCTTAACCCTATTTCCATCTTGCACACGTATGTTGACGCTTTCAAAAACATTGTGACAAAAGGAGAAATGAGCCGTTTTGCGAGAAAGCCAACATTGTGGACTATGCGTAAAGTGTTGACCCTGATTCGCTAAGCATGCCACGCAGGCCTACTCGGATATACACTATTCGCCTCCTGTGGATTTTCTGTTTCAGGAATCATTACTCTATACCTGTATCCCCCTGATGCGGAATGTGTCGGCCCGGATCAGTCTGCGAGGACAGCGCAGGCTGATATGGTCGACACATTACGCAGATGCCAAAATGTTGGTTTTCTCGCAGGACGGCTCAAATTACTAATCATGAGCAATTTTCCTACGTGTCACAATACTTTCAATTTCATAAAGTATATCTTATTTGATAGATAGTTACCAAATGTATACATATAAGTTGTCTGTTGCGTATTTTTCTTATGTGGGAAATGGTTTGTAAAATACATTAAAATCACAGAATTAATATCCATTTCCTCCTGCCAAAGGCAAAGAAAAGGAAGGGGCAATTCATCTTATTCACGTCACACGAAAATCAGACTATGTGAAATTAGCCAGCCGTTATTATGATCATTCATTTGATTGGGGATTAACGCCTTTTTCAACGATTTTTCAATCATATCACGGCGGCCAGTTCACCTACTCATGTGTTTCCTTGTTTTCTCTCACCAGTACTCCACACAACGTACTCCACACACCATACTTTCCAAGCAACTGGATACTTTTCCACATAGACTTTTAGCCCATTGGTAAAAGACGAATGACCCTTTGTCAAACGTCGAAAATAATGTTGGCCGAGGTGGGATTCGAACTAAAGAAACCTGGATTGACAAACCGCATCGCTACCGACTGAGCTACCGGGACATATGATCTGCAGACTTGTAAACTCACAACCTTTCTTTTTTGGCTTCCCGGTTCCGTGCTCGAGTAGTGGCCATATTCTTATATGACTGATATATCTATTGATTTAAAATAATTGTCCAATGATTATGCGCATTAACATCTTACAAAAGAACTGCCCCGTATATATAAACTGAAATGCGGAATTGACTGAACATTTCGGAATCGATTCGATTTGGGATAAAGTGACCAATGTGAGTGGTCAATAAACTATAGGTCATTCAACAGGTAACTTTGTTCTATGATATAACGGTGAACAAACTCATTTATAGGTTGTAATTCAACGTGATATAATTGAAACGTTGACATGTGAAGTATTGAAGTGAATTAAACAAATCGATTTATATAACTTACACGTGTATTTAGATTAAAATTTCGTGGAAAAGCCCTGCAGGGAGTTTACTTCCGGTGAATTTACCTCATCACCGGAAGTAGATGATTTGATTAAACCCTTTCCAATATATAGACACTTTCTGATGCCTCTGCAGTGAAATCATTGTGGCAATTTCTCCATTTGTCACAATGATTTCAACTCTTTTTAATGATAATAGTATCATTTATAGAGGTTGTTCTATATTTTGGAGTTCTAATTTCAAAGTCGTCTGTTGCAGATGCATTGTATGTGGGAAAGGGTTCAACAAAAAAACACGACTCTCTCGTCTTTTTCCTAATGTTGCACCTCCGCACAGTCTGATCTTGATCTTTCTTGGTCGCCAACTAGTCTAATCAGCTATTTTGGAAGACTCTGGGTGTACGTACACTCATCACGAGCTAGTCCGACTGACCAAATTTGAGTATGAAGCAACTCTCACTAATTTCAAAACCTACAAAGGTCGGTTTGCGTGTGACGAGTGTCTTTTTAAAACCCTTCCCCTCGAGCGACAATTCTGCAGCAGATGACTTTGAACAAATATTTCCAAAAAATAGAAAATCTCCATAATTTAATGGATATCTATGACAAAAGTGAAAAACATTGTGGCAAAAGGAGAAAATGCACGTTTTGTGCAATTTCGTCTTTTGTCACTATGTTTTCAAAAAAAACGTCTGCTGCAGAGGCGTCAGAAATCGTCTATATGAGGGAAAGGGTTAAAGGTCCCTCTCAATTAAAGTTGAAAATAGTGCCACAAAAAGAGAAATTGTAATTTCTCCTTTGTCGTCTGCTACTATTGCGTCAAAATGCATCTGCAGGTGGTAAGGGGTTATGACACATAATCAAAAACATAGAAAATCTCTATAAACAAAGGTGTAATTGTTGAAAAAAGTTGAAAACATGGTGACAAAAGGAGAAATTGCTTGTTTTCTGCAATTCCTTCTTTTATCACAATGTTTTTAGCTCTCCTATGCACAAAGTGCAAGGTGAGCTTTTGTGATCACCCACCATCCGTCGTCGTTTTAAACATTGTAGGAAAGAAGGAATTTCTCATTTTTCTTTTTTATCATCTCAGTAGGCAGTGCTGATCATGAGCTAATTTGATCACCTTGTGTCTGTAGTCCGTCCGTCCATGCGTCTCCAACAATTACCAGCGTCTTTCCGTCCAATTTCGTAAAGTTCCCTAGACCATTGGTTTTATAAAATTCAATGTGCGAAATAGCAAATTGTAAAAATAACTAAGTCCAAAATCACAATTAATGACAAAAAAATGATATGTTTTCTATTAATGATGTTTTATAAAATCTTATGAACATGGTATTTTCAAATTTATTTTGTTTTATCAGGGTTGTCAAAATTAACCAATTGCCCATCAAAATTATCAGTAAAAATCACTCTTTGATCTGTTAGTTTTGCTCCCCTGGGGGGCCCTACAGGGGATTTGCCCTTGACCTGACCACAAGTCTGATCAGTTAACTTTCTCATTTGATCAACAAGTTTTTTTGACAACCCTGCTTTATGACTTAATGGACTTCCTACTGGATTATGCAAGCAAATACACTTCATTTGTTTGCTATGTGATTTTTGACTTTCATTACATCATTGTGATAAATGTTTGCTTTTCCCAATTGTGAAGCCTTTAATATAGTAGTTGGAAAAGCACTGAGATTGGTATTCAACCATTTCACACAGACGACTTTCAAAAAGATTTATGGCCAAAAATATGGAAATTCTATATTGAAAGATAAGAGAATGAATTGAATGATTATTAAAAAGAGTTTGAAACATTGTGTCGATGATAGAGAAAATGCTCATTATGAGTTTATATTTCTACTTTTATACAATGTTTTCAAAGCTAGATGTGTAGATATGGGCCTAAATGAGTCGAATCATCTGCTTTGAAAACACCTCAGGAAAAATGTGCATCACAGAGATGGAAATTATGAATATATAATCAATTTATTAACCCCCCTCGCAGACGCATTTTGACGCAAAAGCAGCAGACGACTTTTGAAAACATTGTAGCCAAAGGTATTATTGCTCACTATGAG
>JAUELF010249050.1:0-12014 GCA_031471495.1 Clinocardium nuttallii | reverse complement strand
GAAATTGCACGTTTTGTGCAATTTCTTCTTTTGTCACTATGTTTTCAAAAGGCCGTCTGCTGCAGAGGCGTCAAAAAACCTTATATGAGGGAAAGGGTAAACAACAAAGCGTCTAGAAAATAAGAAATACGTCTTGTATCATTTTGATTCTAGTGATCAACAATGTAGTACAGAATGACAATGCTCATACCGAGTAATCAAAAGTCGTCCATTTCAGAAAAATGAATAAATGTTGTCTGCTGCAGAAACTTGAAATAACGCGTTTCTTTCGGAAAATAAATAATTATTTGTCCATATCTGGAGCTAAACCGCAAAATTAGTATTCATGCCACTTTATTGCCTTCATCCCCTTAGAATTCACTCGGATGTTACGTCACATGACGTCATACATTTTTTTCAAAATGACATTTCCGGTGTAAAATTGAAAATCACCTGGAAATATACGATGTCTATTTCACCACTTGATATTTCCATTAGTAGTTCTTTACAATTGACTAATTGTGACTAAATTAAAATGTCAGTATCCGCTAACAATCATGAAGTCTCGCCATAAAACCCGTCACGTCACGTGGGAAACCCCGGTATTCGGAACTCCGTAACCATAGACACATCGAACAGCCAGAACAGCCGTGCCTATCCGGATCTTCTCCGTTTATCATCTCTCTACTACAGCATCATAGTACCGTTGGAGAGTAGATATTATTTAAAGCCATTTAAGTGTATATACATGTAATATGTAATTTGAAGGGGATTGTGATTAATAAAACACAAACCCCCAGAGTGGTCGGTTTTAATATGGCAGGGCTCAATGATACCAATTCCCTCAACGTTTCCTCACCGCGTTACTCTTCTCCTGTCATTCCCACCATGTTGGCAGTACATTGTTACCTCAGTATACAACTGTGTGATAGCATCATTGTAGATAGAAGTATGTAGTTCTCATTTAGATAGATAGTTTTAGCTTCTTTCCCCGTAATAGTGTTAACATAATACCAATCAATGTATTATATACCAAAAGTTAAAAGGAATCAAAATTGATACTTGAAGTTTTAAAGCATGTTAATAAAAAAGCCGACATATATCCAAAGAATAAAGTGTAGAGGCGTGGTTTTTAATTTTCCTCCACAATACTTTCAATTTCCGCCCGCTTCCCGCTGGATAATACGGGAGGAACGGCATTACGCAACGACAAAATATGTTTGAAATGTCTTGGGTAACGATAGATAAACAAAACGACCGGTTAAAATAACCTTAGATCATTTTGAATTGTGGTGCAAGTACATCGTGGTCATTTCTTTATCAGCATAGGGCTGAAAGAACCGAAAGAAAAAAGTAATTGTTGTTACTACATACATGTTTCTTTTGCGGGTTTAAATATGTATTGGGAATAAAACTGCCAGCGATTAACAACGCAATGTTTGTTAATGCAGATTTGGTTCCATGTTTGGTCTCTTTGCATTGGTGTTTAATACGTTTTACACATTGTAGTTAAGCATCCGCCTCGAGTGCGAGAGGTCGCGGGTTTTATCCCTGGTCGGGTCGAGTGCGAGAGGTCGCGGGTTTTATCCCTGGTCGGGTCATACCAAATACTTTAACAATGGTAGTAATGGCTGCCTGCTTGGCGCTCAGTATTAGGGGGTTAGCATTACGACTGATCGGCTGCTCTCAGGATAGATTAGTACTGGTAACTTACCCAGGAAACACAGTGATATAAATGAAAACATTGTTGAAAGCGGCGTAAAACACCAAACATTCAATCAAACAATTAATCAAACAATTAATCAAACAATCAATCAAACAATTAATCACAAGTTTCCTACGGTGTTTTAGTTATATAACGTTTCTCACATCAGTACTCAACAATGGCTACCTTTTCCAATGGATTATTTAGCCCATTGGTGGCTGACGAATGTCGCTAGTCACGAGTAAACTATGAATGGCCGAGACCCCTAGATCGAAAGCTTGGTCATAGATTATGTGATAACACGAATGAAACTATACTTTAATCATTTGATGTGCTATATAACTGGATTTTTGTTGAAAGTTTTATGTTGATACGAAATTGGAAACGATGTTGTAAAAGGAACCATTCCTCGATATATTATATAATATTATTTGAGCCAGTCCATGGGTATAGCGTTCGATTTCCAGCTCGACCAACATTCTTTCCGACGTTTGACAAACGTCACTGTGACAAGCGTCATTCGTCTTTCACCAATGGGCTAACAGTCTATGTGGAAAAACAGCCAGTTGACTAAAAATTTTTTGAAAACGGCGTTTAGCCCAAGTCAATCAATCAATCAATCAATCAATCAATCAATCAATCAATCAATCAATCAATCAATCAATTAATCAATCAATCCAAGCATAGGTAAAGCTATACAAGTTGGCAATTTTACAGATCCATTGCAAAATCAATTTGTTTGTATTAATAACAATGAATTGATTGTAATGTCGACTCAGTGAATTAAAGGTAAGCGTGTCCGCCTCACGAGCTAGAATCCAAGGTTTGGTCTGGCTTCGGTATACCATACCATAACAGAATGGAAGACGTGTATCTCCCTGGCGTCCATGATTAAAAAAGGAGACACTTCGAATTTATTTTGGTTTGTGGTGTTATGAGTTACGCCAAACTCTTTAAAACCAGACATAAACTTCGCTACCTCGTATATATAAATCTGATGACTGCCCAGTAAAGGTCGTCTCAGACCGACCTTTGCGTCAGCCAATCAAATGATCGCTTACCAAATATTACGGTGTAAACGGGTTAGATGACCCATATAGATAAACGATATAGAGAAGCTATACTTTTTGAGTGCTCCGATTGTATAGCACGGGCGTGTGTTGCTCCGTTGGATAACATTGGAATACAAACCGAACACGTATTCATAAGTATTCAAGTGTTGAGTGTCAATTCGAGACGACCCTTTAGGCGGTGTAGTCAGATACAATATACGTAGAGCGAAGTATGTTGGTCTGATCCTAACGAGAGTGGAGATGTCACACGCACACTGACCGTCGGATAGTAAATCTCATTCCTCTTAGCATCGCATTGCTAAACCCTTTCCCTCATAAACATCTCTATAATTAAATAAATAATCTATGACTAAAAGTGGAAGACATTGTGGTAAAAGGAGTAATTAAAAATTAAAATAAAAAGTTATTTCACATCTACATGTATAGACAATCCATTATGAGCCGTCGATGAGTAAACATTGTGAAAACTGTTGAACCAGATCTACAGTGTTCACATATTACTAACACCAGCTTGTTTTTAATTTTTGCAAACTCGTGTAGATTCTGAGAAGACTGAGTAGATGCTGGTCTGAACCTACCGACTTTTTCAGAAATGCCAAAAGTGTACCTTATCCCGCGGAAGAGCTTAATTACGGGCATGTGGGTAGGCAGCAATAATGAGAAGGATTGGACTGCGTGAAGGATCAGGGTCTACATAGTTCGCAGATATAGTATGAGGTTGTGAATAACGTGATGTGCACATGCTATTTAACTCTTTCGCTTTATATAGACGCTTTCTGAGGCCTCTGCAGCAGACGACTTTTGAAAACAAAAGGAGAAATTGCATATAATGAGCAGTTTCTTCTTTTGCCACAATGCTTTCAACTCTATCAATGTTAACTTTTTTTCAAGACATTTGCTTATATGTTTCCAAAGTCGTCTGCTGAAGATTTGTCGTATTTGAGAAAGTGTTAATGTCGCCTACAGAAAAAATAAATAAGGGTAACGTCCAGTGTTAAACTTCCTCCAGAGTCTATGCGACTACTAGGTGGAGAACTGGATAGAGACTGATGGGGCTGCACTAAGGTGCAGGCTGATACTCGCTGATCCGAGCAGTCCCGAATGATTGACTGTCTTGGCGTCGTCCGATGTGCAGACGACATTTATTTGGAAAGATCATATATATACGATAAATTGTCAACGTGGAATTAAGCTCTCCCTAACCCTATCAGTTCATTATAAAAGTGAGTGTAAGGAACGACAACTCGCCGAAGAAGAATATGAATTCAGGTCGAATATTCGATACCCTGGCACCGGTCCGGCATATGTCCGACCCTCATGATGAAGACATTCCATAGCAAAGTAACGATACGTTACGACAATTCGCCTCCCTCATTTAGCGTCATAAAAAACATCCGTAATCACAAACCCAACTCCATACTCCCTCAATAAGCATTAGAATGGTTGACTAATATTGGGCCCAACCCACCGCTTGATACATTGTTTATCATCTCCATAATATGTTTTAAAATAGTTACCATTGCCCACATACACTCAACATTTTCAGCAGACAAGTTTAAAAATATATCATAAACTCTTTGTAAATGAACGTATAATTATTGAATAGATACGAAAGTGTCATATATGACAAAGGCAGAAATTAGCTCATCATAATCTGTGTCGTCGCTCGCCAGGTTGTTTTCAAAAGTCGCCTGCTACAGATGCGTCAAATCGCGTCTGAATGTGGAAAAGGGTTAACCTTTAACCACCGTAAGTCTGACCGAAGCACTCCTGATAGCATAGAAAGATCTAGACCAGATCGCGAAGATATGTAAATTGATAAGTGTTAATATAGTGTTGGTTAAACTGTTGAAAGAAACAACCAAGGCACACCAACTATGTGGTAATAAACCGGTCCAATTCCACGAAACAAATACTCCATATTGACTATAGAGGTAAGTGAAGGGGCCATGTTGACCATGCATGTAGGCACGCGGTACGGTTCTTTGTGAATTCCAAATGAACCATCTCTGCACCCGTGTCCTTGATAAAGAAACCTTAAACCTGTAAACAGGCCCTTCCGCTCTTACGGGATATGCCAACCCCGCAATCAAAAGTGAAAGTTGTTTACGTAAAGTCGAACGGAATTAATACGAGAACTATGGTAAGGGCTTAGTTATCCGAATGTTTCATTTAACTCCTTTACCACATACAGCAAATTGACTTTGCAAACATTTAGGAGAGATGTGAAAATTAGCTATAAATGAAAGTATAATTATAATTATTGAATATTATTCAATCTTCATTTGTCACAATGTTTTCAACGTCGTATTGTTGCAGCGTCTTTGCAAGCCAATGGTAAGTCGTCAATAACGTGTCCATGAATACTTATGAAAGTGCTGATGGGAAGGCTGAAATATAGCCTTGTGTTGCGAGGGAAATGTCGGCAATACGACGAAAATGGGTCTGGACGGTGGGAAGGATTTACTTAAAATGTATTCTTAGTCATTTCTTTGTTATATTGACATAGATCCAGTATAGGAACTTTAATTTTACTATTTCAAACAGACGCCAAACACGCAGCAGACGACTTGGAAAACGTCATTGCAAAAACTACGGTACCTCTCTAGAAATGAAAATCGAATAAAGTGAGACATTTCTCGTTTTGACACAATCTTTTTCAAAAGTCGTATGTTGCAATTAAGTCAACACACGCCTGCATGTGGGATAGGGTTGATAAATAATACATTTCAATGTGTTACCTATTTAAATAGGTACAGACTAGTAGCATTATTTTAACTATTTCCAACATACGACGAACCTGCAGCAGACGACTTAAAAAACATCCTGGCAAAAAGTATGGAACATCTTAAGAAAAATGAAATGATAACTTTTGAATACAGGGAGCAATTTCTACTTTTGCAACAATGTTTAAAAAAATCTTCTGCTGCATATGCAACAAATTACGTCTGAATCTGGGAAATGGTTAACTATGTTCTGTAAATGGTTAACTATGTTCTGTAAATGGTTAACTATGTTCTGTAAATGGTTAACTATGTTCTGTGTAATTTTCTTTTTCTGTTTTGACAAAACTCCAGTCTAAGATCAGATTTAGATGGAAAATATCAGAAATTCTTTTGCACTCAAAATATTTTTTTCAAAATAAACTTTCGGTTTAAGTTGGAAATATAGCAGACGGCTTTGTAAACATCTAGGCAAACAAAGGACATTTTCAATAAATTATTAAATATTGAAAATAGTCTTACGTGCTAGAGATACGACCACATGAGTCTATGTTGTGTGAAGATTTTAATGTAGGCCATCGAGTGGTACCGAGGGCAAAGTACGTATCTAGTGTCGTGCAAACGCATTCGGGGTAGGGTAAAATTCTATGTTTAGATTGACAGATATTGCCATTATGATAGTGTGGCCATATTCGTCTTCTTAAAGTCTAAAGGTCTGTAAACCTGGAGCAATTATTAACCAGTCGTTCCAAGAGAAAACCAACATTGTGGACACTTCGTAAAGTATCGACCCGGATCAGTCTAAGCATGCCATGCAAGCTAACCCGGACAGACGCTTTTCGCCTCCTGTGGATTTTTACCCGGATTAGCCTGCGCGGTTTGCACAGACTGATCTGGGTCTATGCATAATGCAGAATCCAAAATGTTGGTTTTCTCGTGGAATGGTTCATTTGTATTCGTCCCAATTACTAAAGAAGACTTTTGTATGTAGGTATAGAAATTCTTCTGGAAGTAAATACGTGTACATGTTTGGGTAAGCTGCACTAGGTAATCATGGCCGTAATGAACTTTTTTAATCTATAATATATCAAGTGAGTTATAATATGGAGACGACAGTTTCAAGGTAAAAAACTAAAATTACAATTAAGAAAAACGTCCGTGTCACCGACAGTTCGTTCGTTTGAGTTTCTTTTACTCTGTTTTTTTCATTCTTGTAATGAATGCTTATTTAGAAATATTAACGCCATCCTAACAGTTTCATTATTTTAAAACAAAACTAGTGGGATATTTTTCAATAAAACGAACATATTACAATAACATAGAGGAAAATTAGACAAGCCTTTACATGAAATGTTAGCGAGACATAACTCATTGTGCCTTTTTACAATTGAACTGATATTGCTGACAATTTTACATTGGGATCATGCTGCAGTGTGCTGTAGACGTGATATAACAGAAATAACGTTTAAAAGTTGTAAAACCCAATTAACCAATTTTAATGCATTAATTCCTAATCTACTATTTAGACAGACGAGAAAATAGCGAGAGAAGAATAGAATGAAAAAGACATTACACGAATGTACGTAATTTGACAAATTCTGCTTTTTAGACAATATTTTCAAAAGTATTGGCCAGCGTGCACCTTTGTTGATTCAAGCTGACGTTCTAGCAGGTAAAGATTGTTACAATCAGCAACCTTTTTCCATCTCATGACAGCACCGAGCGGTACAATAGGAAACAGGCCTTAGCGTAATAATTACACCTGTAAATACATATCTGCTAGCGTATTCATATTAATGATCAAAACAAATACTGCATTACAAAAGTTTCTTGAAACCTTCTTTGACTAATTAGGGACATATGTGGAGCCAGATCATACCGCTAGCTGATCTTAATCTACACTGGTCGTAAATGACTTACGGTTGGTGAATGTAAAGCGCGGGACATAAGCCCTAAAAGTGAAACAACAACACAAACACACTGACTGTCTTATTTTTTATAGCTGTATATTAAAGGTGGTGAACTCTAGATATATTTTGAAATGTTGAAACTTCTGCAAATATTGCTAATAGTGACAACAAAGTAAGACAAAAATATTTCAAAACTATTTCTGCAGTAAATATTGAAACTAGTCAATTAGGGTCTATGGAAATATACACAATTTTGTCAGGGACATCTACGTCCCTGATTTGGTTTACTCGGTATGGGACCATGTAAAAATGAAGATAAACAATCATATATCTCAGAATTATGATTCTAATAATTCAAGACAATTTTTGAACGCTTTTAAAACTTTGACTATAATCTGCAGTTCACGTTAAGATTTTGACATACGGTCAAATTGTCACGTTTCAGAAAATCCAACCTACGTATATGCAGGAATCTAGAACTAACTGTATACTCTACATTCCTGGCATATTGCATGCTGACAAAGATATTCCAGTGCCTTTTTCAATCTGATCCAAACGCACAAAGCTAACTTTGTTCGGCGTTCGATAAAAACTTATAAAGATTAATTTGCCAATGGTGCACACACATATCAATATGTAAGGAACGTTGGTCAGCATTTGAACTGGTAGCAAAAAACCTGCGGTTGGTTTTTGTTAAGTATGACTGACAAGTTTTAATGGTGGATGATGTCAGATTATATCGCTGGGTTCGAGTTGTCATAGTGTATCAATGACACGGGGCAGATCTCAATCAAACTTGGTACATAACGTTATCTGATAGGAAAGTATGATCGTAGATAAATATTACAAGATAGCAACATATGTGAAACACAGTGTGCCCCCAGGTTATTTATCTTAAACTTGTCCCTCGCATTAAAAATGTGGACGTCTCTATTAGTAACCCTTTCCCGATTACAACTATTCTACAGTAGACGACTTTGAGAACATCTACGCAATAATATGGTACATATCTATGAATGAAAGTATGATTATATTAATTATCAGATTTCAAAACATTGTGACAATAGGAAAATGACTCATTATGAACGATTTCGTGTTTGCCACAATGTTTTTTAAAAGTTGTGTTAAAATGCGTCTGCAAGTTGGAAAGTGTTTAAACAAGCATGCATAGGTAGTCTTTCCATTTGGATATCGAACATTGTCTACGTTCAGTTCAAAGAGCAACGTTTTATTCCCATTTCAAATCAAAGTATGTACTTCAAAACAGTGTAGTGATAGTAACCACATCAACTAAAACACGTTTCAAATGCGGTTGGATTCATTAAAAAAACAGACGAAAATCACCCGTGCAGACGTTACCTGGAAACAGTCCATTCGTTTAAATGTGTCACATATACATGTACATGTACTTGAAAACTTCATTAAACTAATCAATGCAATACATTAAATAACACTACAATACATTGCATTACATTACAATACAATACATTGCATTACATTACAATACAATACATTGCATTACATTACAATACAATATAATGTGTTGCATAACAACTACTAGTTTTATAGCAAGTTTAAAACAACATAAATCATAGCAAAAGTCAATCATTTTTCAGAGAGCAAACGATTTTCACAATGAAGACACGTTTGTGATACAGGATGAGCTGACTGTGTATTGTGTTTGTATAGGTTTGTGATCGCATGTTTATCAGGACATCTCTGAACTCGAAAAAATACTTTAACACCAAGAACTGATTCAAGTGGAGACGTACTACCCATATAACTGCAAATAACTGTTCGATCCCCAGTCTGCAGTGGTGGAGTGGCCTTGTGCAAGGCACATTTCCTAGCCTAATACTGGTTTGTTTACCGAGGGATCATGAATAAGTTAACTGTTGCCGTAATAGAACTGAAATAATGTTAAATGCGCAAAGCCCAATATAACTAAACAAACAAGCCAAAAAAGGAATACCATCTCACAGATGCTTTTTTTCTAATGAAGGATGTACCTGCTAGAGAAAACAACAACAATGCACAATTCCAAATAGTATCCATCGGTTTATGTTATGTTTATTCAGTAATTACAATAATGAAGGCCACCGGCCCAAATTACAACACACACTTATGAATATCTTGCAATAACGAATCGAATGGAATATTAATCATTTAGCTATAACAATATCTCTCAGTTTCAGAGCTTTGATAATATATTGAGATAAAATTTGCATTTCTATTTGATTAAAAACATATTTACATGTAAGTGAGTGTACGTACATCTGTGAAGAACGGTTTGATGTGAACTCCTCTTATATCATTGAACATGGTGCAATAAAACAAGAAAGTGTTCCCCATTCTCAATACAATTATGACATTTTGGACATAACAGCTGATTATATCCTCAACATCCTTTCTTACATACAGACACATTCCGTGGCATGTGCAGCAGACGACTTTTGAAAATATTAAGACAACAGGATAAAGTTTCCCTTTTGGAAAAATGTTTTCAAATTTATTCAATAATGGTTCTTTCATGTAAAGAGTTTCCATAATTTTGACTCAATGTCTTCTAAGTTATCTGCTGCAAATTTGTTATTTGTAGGAATGTGTTAATAAAGTTACCTATTGTCCGTAGCATTGATGTTCAGATATGTATTGCATGAACAATATACTGTTTTTGATAATCATTCGTTGAAGACAGTACAGTTTAGGTTCAAAAGTACCAATCACATTCTATTAGAACAAAACCTAGCAATGTTTCCCTTCCCTTTTCCCTTCATGTTCATAAATATTTCTAATATTCTGTTTTCACTTGATAATTGTCTTGGTTAGTTAACCAGTTGCTCTACATTTAAAGGGTAATCATTGCTCGATGTTCTGCATTAAAGTTGTCACCATTGCTCCATGTTCTACATTTAAATTGTCATCATTGCACGATGTACTACATTTAAATTGACAACATTGCTCAATGTTCTGCATTTAAATTGCCACCATCGCTCGATGTTCAACATTTAAATTGACAACATCGCTCGATGTTCTACCTTTAAATTGTCATCATTGCTCGATGTACTACATTTAAATTGCCACCATCGCTCGATGTTCAACATTTAAATTGCCACCATCGCTCGATGTTCAACATTTAAATTGTCATCATTGCTCGATGTACTACATTTAAATTGCCACCATCGCTCGATGTTCAACATTTAAATTGTCATCATCGCTCGATGTTCTACATTTAAATTGTCATCATCGCTCGATGTTCTACATTTAAATTGTTATCATTGCTCGATGTTCAACATTTAAATTGTCTCCATTACTCGATGTTCAACATTTAAATTGTCACTCTTTGGTACGAGAAAAATCAGATTCTGGATGTTAAAATGAATGGATAGCTAAGCCATTTCCCTCATTCAACAAATATGCAACACACAGCTTAGAAAAAATCTCTATAATTGAAATGGTGATGTTGGAAAAAGATGAAATAATTGTGGCAAAAATAGAATTCCCCTTTAACCACAAGTTTTTAATCGACGTCTGCTGTAGATGCGTGAAAATGCGTCTATTAACATACTTAATTTCGAAAGCCTTAGAATTAAGTTTTTTATTCGGTTCTTACTTTTGACAAATAATTTGAGGTTTGTACCTCACTCAATGTTTTTTTCTTCTTTTTCCACAACATATTTTCGGACTACAGTATGATTATTATGAATAATAGACCATATCCACCAATATCTATCTCGTATTGATTTAAATAAAGGGATGACACATAAATTAGAAAGTATGAAATCAAAATATTTATTTTCATCACCGTTTCGTGTTATTCAAATAAAGATAGGTATGTGCCCTTAACTTTGTTTTCATAATGTACTTATCATCTGTCATAGTATTGTCATACTGATTCAATTCGAAATAGCGCTAACAACATAGAGTTACAGCATGTGATGGTACTATTGCGATTTTAATAAAGGATACAATTATATGTACTGTCATACTTCAGTGTATGTACATAATATAATATTGAGCCCATTTCGGAAAGAAACAACACTGTTGACTCTTCGTACAGTATCGATCCAGATCAACCTAATCTTGCCACGCAGTCTAACCCGGACAGACACTTTTGCCGTCTGTGGGTTTTCTGTTTCAGGAACCATTTCGCTATACATCTATCCCCCTGAGACGGAATGCGCAGGCTAATCCGGGTTGATACTTTACGCAGAGTCCATAAAGTTGGTTTTCACGTTGAACGGCGCATTAGTATGTATGTGCTAAGTCTAGCTATTTCTGGCCTGAATGCATCTACGTATACAGTGAAGACTCGGGCGAGCCTGTTCATCCGCATAGTGTGATCACAGTCTTCACCGGCCGTATACATAATCTCACTACTATGTTAATATCACATATAATATCCGCATAGTGTGATCACAGTCTTCACCGGCCGTATACATAATCTCACTACTATGTTAATATCACATATAATATCCGCATAGTGTGATCACAGTCTTCACCGGCCGTATACATAATCTCACTACTATGTTAATATCACATATAATATCCGCATAGTGTGATCACAGTCTTCACCGGCCGTATACATAATCTCACTACTATGTTAATATCACATATAATATCC
>JAUELF010249039.1:0-12014 GCA_031471495.1 Clinocardium nuttallii | reverse complement strand
GCGTAAAGCATCGACCCGGATCAGCCTAAGCATGCTGTGCAGGTTTACCCGGATAGACACTTTTCGCCTTGTGTGGATTTTCTGTTTCAGTAATAATTTCTCTATACCTCTATCCCACTGAGACGGAATGTGTCGGCCCGGGTCAGTCTGTGCGGACTGCGCAGGCTGATCTGGGTCGATATATTACGCAGAAGCCACAACGTTTTTTTTTCGCGGGACGGCTCATATGCTACTGGCCGTCGTGATATGACTGAACAATTCTTGAAAGTGGAGTTAAGCAACAACTACTAAATCCAGTCGCTATAGATACTTGAAGAATGTTATAATTTCGCAGGAAAGCGTTGACGATGCAATTATCCTTGACCCAATTGAGAATTTAACTGCAATAGAGAAACAAAATAAAACGAAAAATGAGTTTCATTAAAATGGTACAATGCTCGTCCTCTACTTCATACAATAGTTCTCATTTTCTCTATTATTTGAGCCGCGATATGCAAAATGGGGTCAAGATGTAATTTATTCCACAAAACCAAAACGTTTAACGACAAGTTTCAATAAAAAAACGCCTTTAAAGTAATAGCGAAACTGAGGGTACAACAATAGGACCACTCTTGTGTCTGGTGCCGCTCATCTGAGCCGTTCCACGAGCAACTATGCGTAAAGTACCGAGCTAGATCACACCAAGCATGCCGCACAAGGCTTCCCCAAATTGACAAATCCTCATTTGGATTTTCGGTTTTAGGAACCACTACTCTATACCTCTATATCCCTGCGCATGCTGATATGGGACGATACATTACGCAGAGTCCATAATGTTGGTTTTCTCGTGGAATGGCTCAATTCATGATTAGATGTATTCTCTCGTAACGAATAACGTTGCATGCTCGCGATTTTAAGAGAGTGTGTGCTTGATTACGACATTGAATCAACACGTGTATCGTACCCACTTGCCTGATAACAATATCAAGGTTTTCATTTTGCATTACAGCTTTTAGAGTAACTGTTGTGGTATATCTATATATATTGAAACACGTCGCAACACTACAAACACTTCTCTGTGCTCAGAATAAGACAAGAGGCATCTGGTTTGATAAGTTGGAGAATTATATTCTTTTGCTTATGCGAATCAGATACTTGAGGACAAGTCCCAAGGATAGAGTATAACATTTATGCTATTGCAGAGTAAAAACAAATTTCACAAGAGGTTGATACGAGTTGACAACGTTGTAAAAGTGTCAAACGTTAACTGCTTTAAAGGTAATTGTTTATAGCGCCGGGCTGCGGAAATAAATAAATACAGGAAAATAAAACGTTAGCGTAACTTTTACGCGCATGGATAAATACCTGACTGTGATTTCATGCTCAGGCTCAAACTGAGCCGTCCCGCGAGAAAATACATATTGTGGATTCTGCTTAAAGTATCGAACCGGATCAGCCTAAGCATGCCGCGCATGTTAACCCTGACATACACTTTTCTGTTTCAGGAATCATTACTTTATACCTCTATCCCACTGAGACGGAATGTGTCGGCCCGGATCAGTTTGCGCGGACTGCGCAGATTGATCTGGATTGATACAGATATATAGATAGATATATTTTATTGACTTAAACTACATGTATACATAGTTTTTCATCATTCAACATAAGTATTAATAAATAAATTACATGCACATGACTCATTCACACATTCGCTTACTCGCTCGCTCGCACACACACACACACACACACACACACCACACACACACACACACACACACACACACACACACAATCACATATAAACATGATTGCTCGGGTTACAATATAAATATTAAATTGATACAAGAGGATAGCAGCCAAATATGAATTCCTCTGTTGTGCTTTCGTTGAAAGGAGCGACTATGCTTTACAGGCGACTTTTGTTGTATATAGCGGATAACAAGGGATATACATTGATGTTGGTTTTCTCGTGGAACGGCTCAAATTGATAAGTACTGTTTTACTGACCCATATGTTATAACTTATTCCCGATCAATTCAATGTCATATCAAACTGTCTTGATGCGCTGGTTGATCTCGATATACACCTGTCGCAAATACCTCACTGTTGTTTTTAAAACACAGCTAATATTACAGATTCCAAAAGGTTCTGTTTCTATCTGAAGCATACTATTGATCTCTTAGGGTACATTTAATAATGACGCGTCATTCTTTATGTCTTTTCTGTACTGTAAGAAGACAACAGTCCTCGTCTAAACGGAAACCGTTTGAAGCCAAATTCCGACATTTTACGTTCTAATGCCTACAAAAAGCATGATTTGTTTGTCTTTATTCATACCGGACTAATTGGCCCTTCCCTGAAAACGTTCATTTATCACAAAGACAGAAGAACAGTTATGTGGAAAAGGTGTAAGTGTAATTTACATAAATAGTAACAAGGGCTTGAACTCTACTTTTAGAAATACATGTCAGAGTTATGATTTTTTTAAATAATTAAAAGTCTTGTCTTTTAAACCCCTAGATACCAGTGCTTGTGTGCAATGTTTTATTTATATTTTTGTATTTTTGAATTACTGATACAAATAATGAGATGTGTTTCTGTCGTCTTCCTTGTCTTTCAATGTATTTCTTAATTGGATACCCAAATGTTTAATTGACCTCTGAAAACCCCGTTTGCGTAATGATAGAGCGTACACCTCGGGTGCGGGACGTTGCAAGTTTGATCCACGGACTGGTCATAGCAAATACTTAAAAAATATGATAGTAACGACTGCCTTCCTTGGCGCTCAGGGTTGCGGGTTCAGTGTTGTGTATGATTGACTCGTTTCAGGATAAATGGGCCAGAAGTACTAGTAACTACACCGGAAAGGCCGTGATTTAACGGAAAATTGTCGAAAACCGCGTGAATCACCAAACAATCAAACAATGAATTGCTCTGATTCTAATTGTATCTCGGATAGTCCCTACTGTTTCATAATACGATGTAGTCACAGAGCATCCGCAGTTTACATTTATAAGACAAAGTAACGTACGGAGCCCGATCTAACACTTTTAACCCTTTCCCACATACAACAAATATGCAGCAGACGACTTCGAATACGTATAGGCAAATAGGAATGAGAACGTTGTCGCAAATGGAGGAATTGCTCATAATGAGTAATTTTCCAATCTGCGACAATGTTTACAAAAAATGTCTGCTGCATGGGAATGGTTTAAGACAGATTTGACTTTCTCCCGAAGCACCAATGAATGTACACGTGATATCGGTCTGATAACTAGGTTTGCTGTTTGGCAACGAATTAGGGCGGAAATGCGACTATATAGCACAAACTGTTGTATCGAATAACTTTCTATACCTGCCGACTCAGCAGTTTTTGTCCATATTGACATTTTAAATACAATAATCAAATCTATAACGCTGCGCTCACTCCGATACTAACTGCCTAATATCCTTTTTTACAGAGCAGGTGCTATTTTCTCTTTTTCCAATCTCGGCCGTTTTTAATTACCGATGAGTTATAAAGTTCACTGTGACTAAGCATCATTCGTCTGTTCCCATTCGGTAGGTTGCCAGTTACCCGGGAAGTATGCTGTGTGCAGTGCTGGTGTGTAATGACCTGGATAAACAGGTAAAGCGCAGGATAACCCAGACAGACTCGATTCGCCTCCTAGGGATTTTCTGTTTCAGGAATCATTACTTTATACCTCTATCTCCCTGAGACGGAGTGTTTCGGATTGGATCAGTCTGCGTGGACTGCGGAGACTGATCTGGTCGATACATTGCGCATATGCCATGATGTTGGTTTTCTCGCGGGACGGCTAATATGGTTAATTAATTTAACAGTGTTGGATCCCCAGTCGGCTCTTGCCAGAGACCTGGTAGTTTTTACTTCCCTCCGTGGCTCTCATGGTTGTCGGGATATCAACGATGTTAGGATTGGTTTACAAGTATGACAAGTTAATTACCAGTATTTACGTATGTTGTATACTTGTATAGGATGACAGTTGTTGTTGTAGCGTAGAATACAAGTGCTACGTTTTATCCGGAAACGGAATTGAATTAGCTGGTGCCCGCATTACATACATATTAAAGGCAAGACTCGTAAATTTATGGGGACCAGAAGGATATTTTAACACATCTCTACCAAAATCAAAGGTGTTTCTTTTTTCTTTATTTTTCTTCTGCTTTATTTTATGCTTACTATTTGTAAACTAATGCAACTGAAATAGTTCTTATCTTAAGGTTTCCATGCAAGCATTTGCTACCGAGCGTTTTAGATTCGATCCATGTTTGCGGTAAACTTGTGTACGGTAATTGGGCTTGTCATGTGTCGACATTGAGTGAGAAATACATATTTTATTTTATTGTAAACTACATGAACAATTACGTAAACCATTGGCCCTTACGATCAACCCTTAATTGTCAATCTGAATCTGAATCGAAAGTGATAAGTTTCCATTTATATTATCAAATAGGGAGCTAGCAAGAATAAGTGCCAAAACCTGTACTAGATTACTTTAAATGTGAAAATAGTCTTTTACTTGTTTACATACCAGTATTTTTACAATTGTGTGTCGCGTTTTTTTGTTTGTATTTGTTTTTATTTTATTTTTATCTGTTAATTTGTAGTTTTACAATAAGACGACTTGAATATTTGCTATATATATATGTTTAAACTTTTGTTTCTTAAGTCAATTCAATTAATTTCATTTATGTATGATTCCCTAACGGGAGAAGCATCACTCTTTATCACTTTTTACATCGTTTAATTGCCTATGAAGATAAAAAGGTATAATTGAGCCGTCCCGCGAGAACACTTACATTGTGGACTCGTAAAGTATTGACCCGGATCAGTCTAAGCATACTGCACAGGCTTATCCGGACAGACATGTTCTGCCTCATGTGGGTTTTCTGTTTCAAGAATGATTACTGTATACGTCTATCCCCTTGAGACGGAATATGTCGGCCCGGATCAGTGTGCTCGGCTGATCAGGGTCGATACATTACGCAGATGTCATAATGATGGTTTTCTCGCGAAACGGCACATATGTGATGAGTTTCTAGTCTCTTATAATGCTGTTGTTTTTAGAATGGCTTTGTACACTTATTTATAAACTATATTGGTGTATCTTGTTTTTATATTAAGTAACATTGACAAGGGTGAGACTTTGATAAGTAATATGTATATGCGTCCAAGCATAGTACTGTTATTTTTCTAAATTTACTGTAGCCGGTCTTTAAGTGAAAATTTATTGAAACGGAGTGATATACCAATTTAACAAAGAAACATATTCTTAAGTAATAACGTATGAACGGTGAATTTCAAAATAATATCCGTTCAATGCATGATTAATGAGAAAAGTAAAATGCTAAATCTTAGACAACTTTCTGGAAGTTGATACAAATGTTTTACTTTTAGGAGTAAAATTCTGTATTAACACATAGATGTTCCTTCTAGAACACCACGAAATAGATCGTTCAATAAATACATAAAATATGTTCTAAACGAGTAGATTGTTTATTTGTGTAGATATGGTTAAAAGCGCTTTCAAGTAATATTTCGGTTATAAATTAACACATTATTGGCACAATATCCACGACTTGTCATACAGAGCGACACACGAAAGTAAGAGAGCTTTTACTACAAAGGCTGTCTGCGAAATATCTGCAAAATATTCTGGCGAAATAAAGTTCTTCTTTTTTATGATTTTTCCTCGAGATTTGGCATATCCCCAAAAGATTGTCACGCGACAGCAAAAGAAGATTCATTTAAGTGATCTTTTGGAAGTATTATGGAATTATTACTATCGTAAGGTTTCCATATAAAATGTAACTTCGTACACGTACCTATATACATATATTTTATGACCCTGTAACATGAGTAGAATCGGTGGAAAAAGATGGCAATGCTTCTTTAAATCTTAACAATGTCCTACACTTATATATACCACGATGAATGATTGGTGTTTTTCCGCCGATTTCAACAATTGTTCGGTTATCCTGACACCAGCCAGTCAGTCGTCATGCTTACCCTGCAACCCTGAGCGCCAAGAAGTGCAGCCATTACTACCATTTTAAAAATATTTGGTATGACCCGGACAGGGATCGACCTCGCGACCTCCCGACCCCGAGGCGGACGGTCTACAATTACGCCATCGAGATGGACGCTCTACCACTACACCACCAAGACGATGCCAGACAGTTGCCAGACAGTTGTTGAATACACTCACAGATAATCTTTTCCTAGAAATTGTTTAAGACTTTCATTTTCCCTCCAACACAAGTTTATGAATCTCTATGTTTTCTCCCCGGATAATTGTTAATAAACACTTAACAATTCTTTTTTCCGAGAAATTGTTAATTACAGTCAAAGGTATTTGTTTTCGAGAAATTGACAAGAATTACCCATACTAAGACACTCTTAACGAATTCGCTTCAGCACATACGGCACTCCACGTATCAGTTTCCTTGTTAAAGGTTATATATTTATCGTGACGTTCAGGGAGCAAACAGCTAGCATACTGGAAATATAAATGTTTCAACCTAGATTTTCATACAGGCGAGTAAGGGATGTATGATTGTATTTGACTGGATTGATTGATTGGTTGGTGTTAAACGCTGCTTTCAGTTATATCACGTCGCTTACTGGGTTAGTTACCAACTACTAATTGTCCGTTTATCCTGACACCAGTCAGTCCGTAATGCTTAACGCCCTGAGTGCCAAGTAGGGCAGTCATTACTACCATTTGTTGAAGTCTTTGGTATAAGGGCAGCCATCAGTATGACCCGGACGGGACTCTAACCCGCGACCTCCCGTACCCGAGGCGAACGACTCTACCTCTACAACACCGATTGATTGATTGATTGGGGTTTAACGCCGTTTTAAACAATTTCTCAGTCATATCACGGCGGCCAGTTCACATACTCATGTGTTTCCTGGTTTTCTATCACCAGTACTCCACTAAAGCAATCTTTCCAAGCAACTGGCTGCTTTTTCACATAGACTGTTAGCCCATTGGTGGAAGACGAATGACGCATGTCGCATTGACTTTGTCAAACGTCGTGAAGAAAGTTGGCCGAGCCGGGATTCGAACTCACAACCCCTGGATTGACAGCCCGCGTCGTTACCGACTGTGCTATCGGGACTCGGCATACTTGACTTGAAGCTTATATAACCGATTCACGTATTAATTTGTTTTTATATTGTTTTTTTTTAACGCCGTTTCAACATTATTTCAGTTAAATCACGGCTACAGGTCACTTAATAATGATCCGTGGTAAACAAACCAGAACTGGGCTGGGAAATATGCATTGCCAAAGGGCACTCCACCATGACCGCCGTGCTGCGACTGGGGATCGACCCCAAGAAGGGTCTTGTACTAGTCACATACTGGTGTTTGGAGTTTCATCTAATTGTTAATGAACATTCACCAAGTCTTTTTTTTCTAATTCGTTTTTGTCTAAGTGTGACCGTTTACGGTAAAGTCGCCATCTGGTAATAGAGAATAAAAGTATCAATCATTTTAATGAATCAATTATTCAAAAACTGTAAAACAATTGAAATAGGTACCAATATAAATTGACAAAACGGGTTATCAAAAGTAATGCATGCAAAATGAGTTTATCTTACAACAAATCCTCGAATCGGAACTTTTTGGAAAAGCACGTTTTAACTAACGAAACATCGGACTTCGTTCATGAATATGCCCACGTGATGGGTTGTGTATATTTTACCCGTTGCGCACAATTGAACATTTGAACATTATATTCATATTAAGGTATAGTGTGTGCATGTGATAACAACAGGTTCAAGCAATAATAGAATAGTAAATCATCACAAAATAAAACAAATATTTGAGATCATAATATTATGAGACATTATGTACACGCAGTCGTGTGACTACAATCGAGATAATTTAGCCGTCCCGCGAGTAAAACCAACAGCATGGCCTCTGCGTAATGTATCGACCCAGATCAGCCTGCGCAGGCTTTGCAGACGGGCCGACACATTCCGTCTAAGGGGGTAGAGGTATAGAGTAATGATTCATGAAACAAGAATTCCACAGGAGGCGAAAAGTGTCTATCCGGGTAAGCCTGCGCGACATGCTTATTCTGATCCGGGTCAATACATTACGCAGAGGCCATAATGTTGGTTTTCTCGCGAGAAGGCTCAATTATTTTATAATGTAAGGAAAGTTGAGTATGCGTGAGTTTGATTTTCATTAAATATTTGATAAGATATTTTACAAATTAAAGGCGCCGAACTCCAGGTTTTAGACATTAAAGTCAAAGATTTAAAACTGTTCAAAAAGTGTCTTGAAATATTGAAATCATAATTCTGGGAAAAATTAAAATAATAATTATCTTTCCAGTACAATAAATGTCTAAATATTGATCGTGTATGCTTCATTTTTACTGGGTAGACAAACCCAGTAATCCTTACTTCGTACATTTTCATGAATTTCAATTGACTGTTTTTCAACATTTACTCTACAAAAATAGTTTTTAAATATGTATTACTTACTTTGTTGTCACTTTAAGCAATTTTTCAAAATTTGTATCTCTATCTTTAAGGCTTATTTGACAAGTTGATTTTTGTTGTTATAATTCATAAAATCATTTTGTCTGTGAGAGTTAGCCTGGGTAGACTAGTAATTGTAAACTATTTCTTTCTTTCTTCATTGAAATGATCACTCTCCAACAAATAATCACCGATACTATTCCTATTACAGAGAGTACATAATCTTTGGTTATGCTCATTTCCAAGATTATGGCCTTTTCCCATTGGCATGCAATGACTTATAGTCCTAAATTTACAAAGAGACTTTCTAAGATTAATTGGCAATATTTCTAAGTACTCGTCACAACAATAATCCTTTTTAAACATACGATATACAAGGCATTTTTGGAGAAACATTTACAGTGTTTTCCCATTCTTGGCAAAAGTTGTCATCAAGTCTTTTTCAAGCAATATATTTAAAATGGTTAATATGGTCTAAATTTTGATTAATGAAATATTCGCACATATCTAAACTTTCTAATGTATATTTAACAAAAGCAATACATGGAGAAATAAGTATATTATCGTTGTGTAAAGATAATGCAGTTAAGTCATATTTAGAATTCATTAACTTCGCCCAGAAGCAAAGAAATCTAGATTTTACTTGTAAAATACTAGTAACGGGATTAATATCCAGTTCCCCACAAACCTTACAATTGGGGGTCGATGACTTCATACTCAGGATATATTTACAAAATATTAATTGAATTTTTTGAATAATATTCAAATGTTCACAACCCCAGACTTCATTTCCTTACAAACGAATTGGGACAATCATTAAATCAAACACATGTAGTTATGCACTTTCTGGGAGACCAAGTTTTCGAGATTTCTGTATCACCGCATTAATGGCTCTCATAGCCTGTTCAACAAGCCTTGCTTTTATTTTTTAGAAAAATCACCTTAGTAATTGAAAGGTAAACAAAGGCCAAGGTATGAGAACTCATCTACAAGCTCGAATTGTTTGTGCCTACTAACAAATACTTTTACATTATTATTTTGTTTACGTTTTAACAATAACTTCTGCAAAAGGTGTACATATGTGTTCTTATTGTCCATAAATGCACACAAT
This sequence comes from Clinocardium nuttallii, assembly GCA_031471495.1. Lineage (NCBI taxonomy): Eukaryota > Metazoa > Mollusca > Bivalvia > Cardiida > Cardiidae > Clinocardium > Clinocardium nuttallii. Next base: position 2,403 of record JAUELF010249039.1, on the reverse strand, counting down.
AATTTCAAATTAGTACCAAGATAACATTCAATAAGTAATCTCAGTAAGAATATACGATCTATGGTACTATAATTATTGCCAAGCAGATTATGACATTCTAGATAGTTATTATATCTTGTACTTCAAGCTTTATTAAAGAGTTTACCAAACCAACTAGGAATATTGATGCCTCAGTAATTACTAGGGTCAAGTATATCTCCCTTAGTTTTATAAATTGGAAATATAATACACTGACTCCGCACACTAGGAAATATTTCAGAACCTAACAAAAGATTTAATAGGTTACACATTAGAGAAATAAATTCATCATTATATTTAAATTCTCATTCAAAATATAGTCAAAAGCGGATGGACTTTTATTATTCTTCAAACTCTTAATGATTTTCTGAGTCTCACTCCACAGTAAAGTAAGCATTTAACATATCTTTGTTATCAAGCCAATTAGCAATATCAATGATATCACACCAGTATCGGTATTCTCATTTAGCTTCTAAAAATGATCATAAAATACTTCACATGAAATTCTTGACACAATATATTTTCTATTCTCTAAATATTTTGTTCAGAAGACTCATTTAGATTTAGGGCCACTTACAAGTAGATTTAGGAGTTTCTTATTAACACTGTTTTGGTGCGATTAAAAGTTGTCATCTGTTGAGATGGGATGATATCCGAAAAAGTCCGCATGAACTAGGGTAATTCGGAATGGACTGGAGCCAGCAATCCGTCATACTATTTTGTTAACCCTTTCCTACATACAACACATCTGCAGCAGACGACTTTGAAAATATCTTTAGAAAAGCATGGAAAAAGCTCTATAAATGTAGGTATAATCACTGAAAAGAGATGAAAACATGATGGCAAAAGGAGAAATTGCTCGTTTTGAACAAGTTCGTCCTTTTCAAATTTCCGTCTGCTCAGGGACGTAGATAAGATCTACTACCCTGGTCTGCTGCAGAGTCGCTAGAAAGCGTCTATGCACATCATCATCCCACATGCAGCTGAATAGATTTATAACAGGCAAACTATAAAACATCTTTAGTAATGCAACTACATTTGGTTATACAGATCATTAAACAGATATTGCTCACGGTGTGCAAATACTCCTACTGCCACAATGTTTTCAAATGTCATCTGCTGTAGATGATACGTCTGTATATGGGAAAGGGTTATTTAATAAGTCGACTGTCGCCGTTAACTATCTAACTAAAACAGGCCAATTGTCGTTACAGCCCAATTAATTAGGCATTCCGTTTCCGATAACAATTCCCTCAACTGACTGAAGTTCAGCGTTGGAATTGATCAGTCGATGATTTTTCGTTAATTGTAAATTCCGGTGCGATTTATGCAGGCATTGAAAGGCACGCCAGACGGTAAAGGCTCCATAAGTATTACGTCATCGACCAAAGTGGTTTTCTTGGTGGGTGCGTGTTTATTGTCTAGCGATAGTTATCACAATTCTTAGTCCACGGGTATATCATGTTAACGGGAATATGTATAGCCAAGGGAATATGCATAAACCCTGCTTCTTTTCATTGATATGTGTAATATATATACATGCGGTATATACGTTTTGTGTATTTATATATAAAACAAAGGTAGTTCTTGCGTATGCAGGTAACGTGTAGGCTATATATCGCCTGTGTATTTATACAATGACTATGTATGAAGTCGAAGTGAGCTGACACATGTGTCCCAGTCCAGTAGCATTTATTATGTGTCTAATCAATATTAATGTACTGGAATCATAGTGTATATGAAATTACATAAACAATACAATTAATATTAAAACTCTCTGAAGACCGGGTGATGTATGACTTTTTATTAGAGGGGTGTGGGTTTGCGCCGTTTGTAACTATATCAATTAGTTCACTACGATAGAAGACTTATTCATGATTAGCGGTAACCAAAACCTAGACTAGGAAATACGCCTTGCTTAAAGGCTCTCCGCCATGACCGTTGCGTGCGAAGATTTCACCCGAGGTGCCTATTAGCTATTCGATCACGGCGAATGACTGACTCATCGTGTAAGATATTAGTATAATAAATGTCCAATGACCAATGACCTTTCTTATACCACTATGTCATAAGCTTTTGTCACACACAACGAATATGTATGTAGCAGGAGACTTTGTAAACATCTCGGCTAACAATATGGGAAATCTCTAAGAAAGAAAGTATAACTAATGAATTCAATTGAAAACAGTGTGCTCGTTTTTAGAAAATTCCCCTCTTGTCACAATGTATTCCATAGTCGTCTCTCGGCAGTAATGGAGATAGGGTTAACATCTCGAAGATCGGTGTCCATAGTGACGCGGCTCAATTGTATTGGAAGTTTTATCGGCTGCGAATGGTACGGTTAGTGCAAACAGCAAAATGAAAGCCAAGACAATTCTCCAAGGA
>JAUELF010249028.1:0-11707 GCA_031471495.1 Clinocardium nuttallii | reverse complement strand
TATATTTTGTCAACTTTCAAAAAAGATTTTTTTACTAATTGCAGGATTCTTTAAATAGCATATATTGTAAATGATTAACTAATTTCTGTAGAGCAACCAAATGACCTGTGAGTGTACGTACTCTTAGCAAACAAGCTGAGACTCATTTATTCAACAACGACTTTAAATTGACTAATGTGAGTGTTTTCGAACCTCTCGTATAGCAGAGTCGTCAAACGTAGCCAGTTTCAAGAAAAGGATTTAAGCCCACGAATACAATATTTGTACTGGTTAATTTATGCACTCGTCTTCAAACACGGCTGTCAATAAGACATTACGAATGCATATTGATGAGATTAATTTAACCTCGTCATTCGATTTCGAGTCTTAATGCATCTACCTAGTAGCTTCATTTAAAGTTACATTGGTGCATGCTCCATGGATGTACAACCCAAGTGTGTTGACAGAATATATATTAAGGTCTATGTAACATACAAGTGGACGATGGAGGCTCAGAAAAGACCCCAAATTATCAGACGCAAAACAAAAACAGCAGAAGAAATATTAAAAGCAGCCTTTGCTCACGGTCTTTATTTAATTCGCTTTTGTCTCCATTGGACTTAGACTAGTTATTTACGTACACATGGTACAATAATGTAAACTGACAACTTTGATCTAAAATATGTCCTTATATTACACGTTTACTTAATTTTAAATTACACAGAGTCGTCTGTAAATTTGGAAATATAATTGTTAATTCAAAATAATTGAAAACGTAAATTGCTTGCTTTTAAAAGCAATGCTCTCTTTTACACCAGATTGTCCTCAATCGTCTGATGCATATGATATCAATATACACTGTTCACAAATGCCCAACAATTAGTTATAGTAATTTATACAGCACTGTAAATATCAAGTGTGTTGTCTTTATCATTTCAGGATCAGCGTCAAACCGGAAGTGCGAAACTAGCTCACAGACACCGGAAGCTAAGCGCACAGCTTAACAACTCCATTACCATGGACGTCGACGTCGATAACGACTTACAATGTCCGATTTGTTTGGAACTTTATACATACCCAATTATACTACCGTGTTCCCACGTGCTTTGTAGAACGCCATGTGCCGAACAGCTGTTTGACTTTAATTTCATTCGATGCCCTGTGTGTAGGGATAATTGTTATGTCAGCGGAGGAATTTCAAGCTTACCACGTGTCATTGCACTCGAAAATATTATCGAACGATATAAAAAGGAGCAAAAAAAGGGCAAATCTTCACCTCAAACAGATTCTTCCGATTCATTAAATAGTGCATCAGAGAAAAACAAGGACAGTTCAAATGAAGGATCAACTACAAGTTCTAATTTATCAAAATCGCTAGCGTTATTAAATAATAGTGTAAGCTCACTAACGAGTCTAACGGCTGCCGTTAGAACAGAAGACGTGGAAATAAAATGTCAGAATTGCCGAAACTCAAACCGGAAACGAGCCAAAAAACATTGTGTCACGTGTAATCGGAATTATTGCGCCACCTGTTTACGTGTGACCCACCCCAACAAAGAACCTTTTACTAGTCATGAATTTACGGAGCCTGGGGTCTCAAGAAATGTTTCTAATAATAGAACAAATGAATCATCTTCAACGTCTGCCAGTTCTGTTCCGGATTCATATTGTCGTCTGTGCACGCATCCATTTTCCTCTGGATCAGACGAAGCACCCATTCACGTCGGCCATGCCGTGGTGCCGATTACGGATGCGTATATGGAATTAAAGGTAAAAACTATCAAGTGTTATTCTGTACTCAGAATGTGTGCTCAAGTATCTGATTGGTCAGAAAGAAATTAATTCACAAAATATACCAAACGGACTTTTTTTGTAAACGGAGTTAATATTTTAGCGAGCACTGAAAAGGTTTTCAGAGTTGCCTGCCAACAAAATTCAACATGTTGAATGTGGGCAATAAACAGAAGACGACGAGTTTCATAGTGTTGGGGCCAGAGCTTTTATTGTCCCTATTATTATGCAATGTAGTCTTAGACATTACCTCTGACAAAAACTAATTTGTTGTCCCAATCGATTAAAGCCAAGTAATATTTTGTAAGATATAAGAAGCTTTATTTACATTTTGTAGAGTTGGATATAAAAGAAAAAATACAAGTGAGATGAGCTTATATAATATTTTCCCACTAAATTCGATGCCGTAAATAATTGAAATATGACTCATATCTTTCTTTATTCGTATAATGTATTACCTTAGGTTTGCCCGGTTGTTTGATACGATATAGTAAAAGTCGTCAACTACAGCAACTTTCACACATAGTCGAAAACAGCGTGTTATAATATCTCTTTTTTATTCATTTTTTTTTTAAATGTCGTCTGTCACAGAGGGGTCAAGCATGACCTTTATCAAGAACATTGTTAATATTATCACCTACATTTATTCTATTTCTAATACAGAATGTTATAGAAGAGAATTCCGAAAAATTATCGCATGGTCAGTCTAAACTTGTCACGGTGTTGAAAGATCTTAAAGATGGCCTTAAGGATCTACAGGTGAGTGTAAACTAGTACGTATATACTAATTGGGTAGGTATATCAGGTAAAATATAAACACAAAACATTGATATATTAAAACAAAGTGTTATGTCTCTGCAAAAATTAAGTCACAACTTTGACAATCCGGTGTGTTTGTGTGGATTCGAGATGTATTTAAAATTTGTTGAAATAAGTAATGATTTAAAATCTGTTTTAAAAAAGAATAATATTTTGAACACCGATCGTGACAAGAGAACTTTTTGGTTTTTACACAACTACTAGCTTTTTTTAAAACTGTGTTGTTATTTTAAGGTAGCAACCATTTTAGAGTGGTTATGCTGGAGATTTGAGACCGAGACTCGCGTGTTCAATATCTGCTCGCGGCGGTTATCGTGGGACACCCTTAGACAATGCATATTTTAAGCTCATCTGTTTTTCGAAGACAAAAAGGAGTATTGAGACACCCTTGGCGTTGTCGTCTGCGTCGTCTTAAGGCTTTTCTCATAACTCAAAAACCATTCATCATTTTCAGATGAGACTTGGTACACATGTTCCTAGGAACAATACGCATGTCTATATCAAGTCACATAACTCTGGTTTTAATGGTTATTATTCAGTAATGCCCATTTTTCGACCGCTCTTGTTTAGCATAGCACTGGTTAGTTACCAAGTGACCATGACTACACGTCAATGTACTTTCGAAGCGATACATCTGAAATGCTTTTGCAAACGACGTTAAGCCCCAATAAAACTATTTGTTGAAACTTTGATTACAGCTTGAAATGACGAGAAAGAAAGATCAGATCAACATGCAATGTGATTCATTACTAGCTGAAATAGAAAACAAGCGGAGTTACTTTTTGGCGGACTTGGACTATGAGGAACGCATTCACCAGACGAACTTCGAAGACAGCATCAAAACGCTCGAGACTATTCTGGGCTCGTCTAAAGGTCTGCAGAGTTATGCGAACGATGTGATCGCTTCGGACAAACCTCAGTTCTTAGAGGTATGTCGAAATTAAATTGTCTGTGGACATGTGAATACATCTTTTGGTCCACTGCTCTCGAAAGTATGGTGCACATGCCGTTTGAAAAACTGAATTATAACGGTGAAAATATTGTTTTAAAAAACGACATCAGTATATTTTAACAGTATGCAATACCAAAGGAGTCGCGTACAGCTTTATAGGGTCTTATAGTGTCACCGTTTCGGTATGACTCTGAGATTCATGATACAAGAACTAATAGGGATTTAATACACTTGTACTTTGTTGTCAAAGGATGCGTATTTATATAAGTAGTCGTTTGATTCCAGTAATGTTACTTTACAAGTATATATCGAATTGGTCGCTGAATGTAAGTGGCCGATGACCTCTATTGTCGAGTGGTGCATGCGCAGGTTGGTCTGGATCTCCACTGATCGCAATAAACCTTTGGTTTTCGGAGTGATATCGGTGTTGTTATTGTGGTGAGGGGGTGTTCTGTACCAGAGTTCACACATACGTCCATGTATGTATATTATTTAATACAGATTTAATGTTACGGAAATCAATTATCTACTTAGATATGGACATCCCCTTATCCTTTAACATTTCTGTTAATATGCCATCTCCTTAAGCCTATCAGTAACATATATATGAGTTGACATGGGTTTTTTCTAGGGAACAATTGCAATGTATTAATATAATTAACTGGTAACTAGATTGTATGATTAACATGGTTTTACTTGTTTTATTTCCAGGTGGCGAACACTTTGAATGAAAGGTAATTTTATTTTACTTATCGTAGAGCATTTCAAGATTATCCTAGGTACAAGACGTCATTATGTCCATCTTTTTCACGCATCACTTTATATAAGCAGTAAACTGAGAAGGGTTTGACTATTTTCGCATGTCTAAAGATTCATTTACTTCTTCGACGCGTTAATGCTAAGGCATACGAACTTTGAAGACCCTGGTATACGTTATATAATCGTGAAATTTGTTAATAACACACTTTATGGTTCAATATCTTTTCGGGAATAACAAAGTATTACCACAGACTACTTGATGTCGATTTTGAAATAGGAACAGGAAGTCTTTAAAGGTTCTGAACTGCAGATGAAGCTAAAGAAAATTGAAATGTTGAAACTTCTGCAAATATTGCTGATAGTGACAACAAAGTAAGTTATAAATAGTTCAAAACTATTTTGGCAGTAACTGTTGAAAACAATCAATTGAAAGTCATTAAAATGTGCAAAATTTGGCTTACTGTGTATGTCTACCAAGTAAATATAAAGCCTATACGATCAATTTGTTGATGTTTATTTTACAGGAAAGTGAAATTATTACTATAATTTTATCTCAGAATCATGAGTTTAATATTCGAAGACAACCTTTGAACAGTTTACTATTTATAATCTCGAGTTCAGCACATTTAAATGTATGTATCTTACAGACATGTTATACTATCGTTCTTATTCTATCTCAGTCAGCTTTGTATTGCTAAATTTAGGAGTATTGAGTCACCATAACATCACCTATAAAGTATGTTGTGTTTTACAGGATTGTCAAGGCCACCACCGACTGTGATAGTTCCACGTTCAGCTTCCCTCTCGACACCGATTCTCTTAACAACAAAGTTTTAGACTGTAGAAAGGAGAAAGCCATTTTACGAGATCTCCATTATCTTAGTGGTAAAGTTCATATATATATAAATGTCAGTTAAATCATTTTTGATGTCAGCCAAGGTTAGCTATTTGTTTAATGAAATTACAGCTACTGTTATAACGTTGGGAAATCCACCAATTAAAAACCAGCTATTGTTATAACGACAGGAAATTCACCAATCAAATAACATCATTCATTTCCAATAGTTTGCAAACATGAACGCAGTGCTGCATGATTTAAATTTAGGCGCGACCAGCAAATATATGTTTTATTTAAATGGGATAGCTATAAAAAAAATACTGTTGCTTTGGGTCATGGGTATGCACATTCTGTCCTTTTTCGTCAGCTCTCGGATAATCTTCGATAACGTGTATAGTGTATCTAGATATGAACACATTAATATGTCTGTGTTTAACATTTCACGTATTACTATGACGATTCTTGTGAGTGTAACGTACGGGTTGAATACACAATACGTATTTATATTATGAAATGGACCTCTTCGATTACAACTAGTAATCACGTTGTGTTTGTTTCTGTATTCCAGCTCCGTCCACGCCCATAGTGGATGTTTCTAGATGTTCGCGCAGTGAAAATGCCGTTGTTCTTGCCCTGTGTCCGCCATCCGGTGTACATGAACTGGTAGACCAGTATGAAGTCCATTTTTGTTCAGAGGAACAGAAAAATATTGAACTCGAGGTTTGTATGTCCTATACTAATAGTCTATAAATATATTTTATTCAGGACAAATGACAAATAAGCCCAACAGTGCACATGCATATGCATATAACACAATTGCATGAAGTTGGACCTTTCTTAATGAGATCAAGCTATTTATGAATAATTGCTGACAGTTTGCTAATCGAATATATGGTGTACATTATTACTTGAATGAACGAGTATAACGTAATGGTTAACGTGTTACAGTGTATAAGGCACCGTATCCAATGTGTAGTGGTAAGAGCGTCCGCCTCGGGAGTGTGAGATCACGGTTCGATCACCGGTCAAGTAATATCAAAGACTTTGTATAAATAAATTGTAGTAATTACTTCCCTCATTGGCGCTCATGGTTCAGTTGGTAGCCTTATTACTGATGCATTGGTGCCAGGGTAAACTATACCGGAAGTACTGGTAATTTACCAAGGAAACTGCGTAATATAACTGAAATACAGTTGAATGTGGTGCAAGACAACGTGCAAACATATCTAACAAAAAACATAATGTAGGGCAATAGATAGTGTAACATATGTAAATTAAGTCTAAATTTGCTTACAGGAAAGCATCATGGTGAAGAACTGTGTTGAGGACACCGGAAGTTCTAAGATCTCGTCCAATTCGTCCGGTATTCTCGTTCTACTGATCGAGAATTTGTGTCGGGCCACCACGTACTATTTTTGTATGAGCGCCAGTAACTCGGCGGGAAAATCTGGGAGTTCAGAGGTCGTTCAGTGTACAACGCTATCAGAGGAGGAAGACGTAATACCAGGTGAGAACTTTGGTAAAAAATGAACAATACCGGCTACTCTGGCAGTGACCGGGCCGCGCTCGGATCTTCATGGAAATAGTCTTCTTGGATAAAAATGTTTTATACCCAAGCCTGACTAATATCCGGTATAAAGCTACTCCGAATAAATGTTGTTCGTGCGGGCTGCTTTAGATATTACAGAATAGAACAGAACAGATATTTTATTTTCAACTTAAGCATAACCAGCTCATGGTTGATAAACACAACTATACAGAAATTGTTAAGATAATAAAATAAATGAAAGATAGTACAGTGCCGTATCCTGTTGATTCAGATAGTTTATGTTTATAGGATACCAGTGATTTTATCCCACTAAGGCAGAAACAATTTCTAACCGGAATACAAAAATAGGGTCCCAATCCCTTCATTTAGTTCATTTCCAAGCATAACTAACGTTTTCAAAGTTGTGTAATTACGCGGCCTTATTATTCTAATCCTAAATATTATGTAGCGCACAAGTATTAATTGGCTAAACCAGTAATCAGAAAGTATGTTACTTTGTGCATTTAGAATCTGAATGATATTAAGCTTTATACGCGAAATCGAGCCCTTATATATCACATTACCTTTCTTTTCAGTCCCAGTCATCATCGACTCGCTGTGTAAAAGGTTCACCTCGTCCATTCAGATATTCTCTCCGAGTCCGCTGGACGTCGCAGCAGAACAGAAAATTTCACACTTCCTTCTCTATCGCCAGCCATCACATAACCGCGTCTGGAAATGTGTATCGATGTACAGCCGTGAGGAACATCGGGTGTTTGGGCTCGAACCCGGCACCGAGTATGAGTTTGTCATTCTAGCATACAACCTGCGGGGAGAATGTCATCTGTCAAACAAGGTCACCTTGGAAACGGAATCGTCTTCGAACTTTTGAATTCTCACCGAATAGAAAAAATAAGAATGGTCAATAAAAGATGGTTAAAGAAAATGGTACGATAGACACACCACGTCTGTCGATAATGGGTTTGATTGATTAGTGTGTAACGCCGTTTTCAACCTTTATCAGTCACATCACGTTGGCCAGTTCACCTACCAATATTTCCTGGCTTTCTCATACCAGTACTTCACACAACAAAATTTCCGAGCAACTGGTTTCCACATAGACTGTTAGCCAATTGGTGGAGGACGAATGACGCCTGAATTTTTTCAAACGTAGGAAAGAATGATGGACGAGCTGGGATCGATAATGGGTTACTGTCCGGTTACAGATGCTAAATGTGAAGATTGGGGTGAAACTTTATTATCTGTTGACAACTAGAGCTGAAGTTTCGCGAGTGAGCGTCAATTAACTTCAAACTTGAGTATTGGGATGTTTACATGATCCCCTCAAAATGGTACATGTTCGCTGTTAGAACAGTGTCGATCAAGTTCAGCCTCTGATTTCGCAAAGTCCGATCAATGTATACACTGTTCATAAATCACTTCTATGAGTTTGTTAGATAATGTTTGTCATATTGTGTAGAGTATGATAAGCCTGATCCAATGTACATGCTTATCTGAACCTACACTGTTCGGAAATACCAAAATTGCACATTTATTCAGATAAATTATGTCATTGTAAACACAACGATATTGTAAATTCATCCATTTCCAAAGAATTCAATTTGTTATACAATATTTGATTTTTCTAACAGACACGTAGCTTTAAGCGGCTTCAGTTTGCACATGTTTACGAGCGATGAAGTGCTAGGCGAGCAAGAGCATATACACATTCAATAGTGTCAGTTTTCCGACGACATTGATTTGCTTGCATGTAATACAGACATATTTGAAGCTTTGGACAACACACAAGAAGTGTATTGTTACTAGTTTGTGTCGTTTAACCGTTATGTGATTCCGAAATGCAATTTACGTCTACCGCCATTTCTGTAGAAAAAGAATGTGATTATGTACCGATTGTGACTTTGTTATCAACGGAAAATACCGAAACGGTATTCACTAATTAAAATATCCTTCGTTAAAACACCTTGTATATAGTAATCAATGGTTTGCTATCATTTACGAAAGGATTAATTTCCATCTGTTAAACCGATGTGATTAAATGTCCGATAACCGCAAACGCTCGGGACTCTCCGCGAAGTTGGTAGTCTGCTATCCGATGTGTTCCGTTTATCCATTGTGACCCGATGGAATTTGTACGAGGTATCTGTTGTTATACTGTTGAGTTTGATTGTGGTTGTTAGAATTATTTATTCATAGCTGTTTTCATTATTTATTTGTTTTATTATTGCATTGAATGTGAGCCGACACTGTGATAAAGTTTGTTCTGTGCACGAATTGAATACCTTCGTTGTTTCTTTTTACTTCCGTTGATCCTGAATCAAGCAACGATAGCTCAGTCGGTAACGACGAGGACTATCGATCCATGGGTCGTGAATTCGAATCCCGGTTCGATCATTGATTACATCCGATGATTACTAAAAAGCATTGCCATTGGCATTGACATTAGCGTTAGTCGCCTTCCACTTATTGTCTCGAACGTCTATGTTGGAAGGTAAGCCGTTGTCTTGGTGTAATAGTGTGTACAGTACTGGTGAGAGACAGCAAGGAAATGTATTCGCATGTGAAGTGGTCGCCGTGATATAGCTAACAGGTCAAAGCGGCCGAAAGTTAAACAGGACACAAACAAGTGAAATTGACCTCATTTCAATCTTTATGACAATCAACCCAGTCACACAATAGGCCTGACTATGATAATTGCTTGATTGATTGGGGTTTAACGCCGTTTCAAACTATTTTTCAGTCTTATCATGGCGGCCAGTTCACCTACGCATGTGTTTTTTGGCTTTCTCATACCAGTAATCCACACAACATTCTTTCCATGCAACTGGCTGCTTTTCCACATATACTCGTACTGTTAGGTGGAAGACGATTGACGCTTGTCACAATGACTTTTGTCAAACGTAGGAAAGAAGGTTGGCCGAGATGGAGTTCAACACATAACCCCTGGATTGACAGCCCGCGACGCTACCGACTGAGCTACCGGGGCTCGGCTATGATAAATGCGTTGCGTTACCCGTCAGGATGACATGAACAGGGAAACTTAGGTAGAACTTACGTGTAATAGTTTCACAACACGCTATTCTGGACTCTGATAACGTCTCCAGCGTTATGAACAACAGAAGGAAGATTGCCACAACATTAAGTGAACACATCTGGCATCTCAAGGAAGACAATGTTTTATACGCAGTAAAAATGAAAATCATAACCAAAACTAAAGCCTTATTCTCCGTCTAGTAAAATATATGACCTTCCTTTACAAAAAAAGTACTTCATTCGTCACAAACCAGGCATGTCTTCGGTCAACAAAAGGAATGAATTCACAAGTGCATTCCACAATAGAAAAAATAATTTATTGTGTAACTTCAGACATGATAGATAGCCATTTATACTTCATGATCAATGTTAACATTATATAGTGAAATATACTAAACAAAATAAGATGTTTGCTTGAACATTGACTGGATGTAAACAGATCGGGGGGACCATTGTCATATATGCGTTTAAAGAGTGTTCCATGGAAATGAAATTTGACCAAATGAGGTAGGGATTACACTTAATGACTACCTCTTGAGTTGACAATTGCAGTTGATGCAACAGCGCATAGAATTAACTAAAGTGTTGAGTTCTGCCTAAAGAATATTGTTCCATTCCCGAATGAGCGATTGACGTTAAGGAACGCGCCTCTAAAATAATATTCGAATTTGCATCACCATATTACAACATATGCCCAATAAGACATCCGTATCTTAAACAGTTTTGAAACTACGATACTTCAAAGTATACCACTTACGTCACTTTTGAGACGTCTCTCAAGTTTCCCTCGTTTAAACAACAACAGCTGTTAGTTTGGCCAATTGTTGGTTGAAAGCTGCCAGTTTATACCACGATTTGCATCTTAAGAAAACCTTCATGTACATATAATTGTCTTCCTTGTGTCTTACGTTGTAGAAAATATAACGCGTCTATAACGTCACTTTTCACTTTTCAGGAGCGAAAGGCCGTCGCGTTACGCGTTACGCTAGAATAATTCCAGCTTGTCTTACATTTAAAAGAGTCTGCAAACTTAATTTTTGATTTTTTTAAATCTTTTTATTTAGAATTGTATTATAAATGGTTTGATATCAAGAAAACAATACATTTCCGTCTTCGTTTTTGCACAATATCAGTTTATCTCACCCCTTTTTACCTATTCATTTATGACGTTAATATAGTGTATTTTAAATATATAGTATGTGTGTGCTGAAACACTGGTCATTGTTGCGGTTATGTTATTTAGTCGGCAGTACAATTTAATAATATATTATATTTCATAATGGCTTCAAATGTTATAATAATTAATTAAAATGATAACTCACATAATGTTGCGTTTTTCATCGGATGTTTTCTATTTAATAAAGAAATTATATTTCAATAAATTATATCAATGCTGGAAAATGAAGAATATTGACACTTAAAATGGTATTCTTTGAAAGTATTTTCTTTTGTTGAAACAATGAAACATGGCCTTTAAAAACACCAAACCAAAAATGAGCGAAGCAACACATATTGCCTACCAATAACAAATGCCTAAAGTGTGACCCTTTTCTTGTATAAACAAAATAAAAAATAAATCACGAAGGAGAAAGATTGAAAAAAAAACTAAGTGGCGACCCTTAGTTAAAATATCTCCAGTTCAAAAATCATGTGTTGCATGCTAAAGTCATATAATAAGTGAGAACATGGAAAGACAAATATATACACACTCCAAACGCAGCATGCTAAAGTTATGGTAATGGTGCACTGCAATAGAAATTAATTGAGACAATTGAGACAATCGCTGAGCTAAATAAGGAACAATGGAGATAACTAGTATTTTGCCGTTCTCTTGATCAACGTTTAGACCAATACATGCAATCCATGACGGACAGACGAATTAGGAAAGCTTAGAATATGGTATTTGTAAAGTATTTGCAATTTAATTGTATCTCCGCAACGGGACCGTACAAGGTTGATTTACAAAAACTTATTTATACTATATTTC
>JAUELF010249017.1:0-12014 GCA_031471495.1 Clinocardium nuttallii | reverse complement strand
ATAATAATTCAACGCGAATATCTTAAGGTAAATTACAACCATTGCGATCAGAAAAATTGGCCGTGGAAAGGAAATGTTCCTTGTCAATATATAGTAACATGCTATTTCTAGGTTTTAAACGAGACTGGCACCTGTGGCTTACCGATACAAAAAGGCGAACAAACCTATGGATTCTCATTGAGAATGAAAACATTATCAGTATTTGATGATTACATTTGTAGACCTTATAATTCGAGCGTGATGTATCAACCCAGACCTGTCTGTAATCCGCGCAGAATGATCAGGGCCGACACATTCCGTCGTAGATGGATTGAGGTATAGAATAATGATTCCTGAGATAGAAAATCTACAGGATGCGTAAAGTGTGTAGCTTGCAATTTATTTTCGCGGGTCGGCTCAAACACGTTTGATTATTACATTGCAGATACTATATAGCGACAGCTTTTAATACCGATAATAATATCTGTGTACGAAAGTAATCGACGTCAGTAATGTTTCAATGCAAAAATACACAGCTGAAACATAAAATTGGCTTCACCCATACACATTGCTTCACAATTAAAAATGTTTCACACATGAATATTGTTTCACACATAAACATTAATTCACACATGAATATCACTTCCCCCATAAACATAAATTCACACGTAAAAGGTGATTCACACATAATTCCCTCTTAAAATATGTTTCACATATAAACATTGATTCACTCATAAACATTGCTTAACATATAAACATTGATTTACACATAAACATTACTTCACACATATAAATTGCTTCCCACTTTTAACAATATTCACGCATAGACATTGATTCACACATATGCATTGCTTAGCACATGAACATTGTTTTTCATCTAAACATGCTTCACACATAAAATATGCTTTACACATAATTCACTCTTAGAAATGCTTCACATATAAACAGTGATTCACACTTAAAATATGCTTCACATATAAACATTGATTCACACATAAACATTGATGTTCACATAAACATTACTTCACACATATAAATTGCTTCACACTTTTAACAATATTCACACATAGACATTGATTCACACATATGCATTGCTTAGCACATGGACATTGTTTTTCATCTAAACATACTTCACACATAAACATTGTTTCACACATAAAAGATTTTTCACCCATAAAAGATGCTTCACACATAATTCACACTTAAAAATGTTTAACAGTAAAACAGTGATTCACATATAAAATATGCTTCACATTATAAACATTGATTCATCCATAAACATTGCTTATGACATAAACATTGATTTACTCATACACATTACTTCGCACATATACATTGCTTCACACTTTTAACAATATTCACACATACACATTGCTTCACACATACACATTGCTTCACACATATGCATTGCTTAGAACATGAACATTGTTTTTTACCTAACACGCTTCACACATAAACATTGTTCACACATAAACACTGATTCACATATAAGCATTGCTAAAACATAATGGCTATAGGTAAAATCTTGACCATAATTATGCTTTCATTGATAGAGATATCCATAGTGTTGCTTAGCAATACATTTGTTCATATGGGAATGGATAACATGTTATTTTAATGATGTGTACTAAACTATAATCAAAGTACTGAAAGTACTCCTGGAATATGATATTTTAGAGTGATGTCAGCCTGGTGCAGCTCGGGTAATTACATTCATCCAAGGTATGAACAGGTCAGGATTGAGATATGTGGATAGGAACAAAAGAGAGCAAAATAGTTGGAATATAACAGAAACAAAACAATAAATTATTAAAAAGTTTTTTATTTTGCTGAAGTTTCAGAATATGTCGAAAAGTATAATTAGAATAAATAACATAATCAAAACAAATATAATATAAAATCACACAAACAGTTGTTGTTTATAGTTAAAACCTGTACAATAACTGTATAATGTCGGAAATACGCCTACATCAATAGAATAAATTGATCCCTTTTAATTAAAAGAATTATGAAATCTGCAGCAGACGATTTTGAAATCATCTACAATCCATAACTGAAATTAATAATTCAAGATAAAATTACTTTAGATAAAATAAAATATTTAATCATTCATTGTTTATGTTTTTCGTTAAATTCGATTCTTACTTAATTTGGTTAAAAAATGATCTTTTGTTGTACGTATTTTCATTCTGCCATAATTTTACTGGCAATAAAAGCAACTATGATAAACTATATCCAAAAGAAAACAAAGAATTAGCAGATGATTTTGAAAACATAAAACGATTTTTTGAAACATGTAAAAGAATCCCTCATCTTATAATTTTAAAATAGATTATAGATTTAATGCAATATATAATTTTAGATTAATAGATATAAACAAGTATTTACACGTTGGGTAGTATGACTGCATATACATACGTATTGCAGTGTTCAATATGGTTTAAGCGAAAAAAAACATAAATGCAACCTAATAAAAAAAAGTTGGCTATCTGACAAAACATAACAACGAGGCTGCTTTTTCCAAGAGTTATTCAATATTACTACATTTGGCGAAAAGGTCAGTCAACGAATTGACCTAACTCGTTTATACCTGGTTCAATGTATTTGGAGTTGTTCACATAAGCATGGCGTATATGAATATACATAGTACTATGTACATCCGGTATAGAGAATATGTGAAAAGGGTCATGTTACACACGTAAAGGAATGAGATTATTACATAATAAACCCCTTCCAAAAAACCCAGACATGTACGAGAAGAGAGCATGATTGTCCCTAGTAACATACTACCCCAACCGCTTCACGGTGAACACAACTTGTGGGGGCTTCAGGCGGTCCGATATGCTGACAATCCAATATCGTGTCTTCTGTCTTCGTGAATTCTACGTTATCAATCAACATGTCATTTGTGTTTGTACCAAAGAAGTCTCCAGCATAGATTTCGTCAACACTGAAACAGACATAATAACTCTAAGATACGGCATGTCTCATTTGACATGTAGGGTCACCACTTAAACAGACGGAATCACTCCAAGAACAGCATGCCCCATCAGTTGACATTAAGGATCCCCTGATTAAAAATACCAGTATAAACAAATAAAGCGTCTGGAAAAAAATACAGATAACCGTCTGTGTAAGAAAATTAAGAGTTGTTAAATAAGGAGTTATATCATGTTAAAAAATGATCGAACTTAGGATCACATGTTTCTGATTCCTATTACACCCTACACTGCCAATGCGGACTCACGTGTAATTCAGACAAAAACCTTTCTATAAGCAAACAATCCACATGTGCTCTTGTTTGAAACAATCACGTCCCCTAACCAGTTTTTGCAATATTTCAATACAAAATATGTTTCAGTAAACATGTTTACTTACGATAAGCCAAATGTTCCACATATCGTGTTAAGGTTGTGTACGCGATCCACGTTAGGGCAATAGACGTCTGACCCCCAACAGTCATCACAGACAGCCCACCACGTATGGTTATAGACAATCTCTATACGATCTTGAGTCGGGTGTGCCTTGCCCGTACCGTTCCCGTCACACAGTCGAAACTGTCTTGCTGGCTTGTTACACGCAGGGTCTGTATGAAGATTTGATTGGATTAGATTTATTGAAAGAGGATTAAACAGTCTCGACTGAACCCGCAAATGTGCGTGTTAAACTTCAATAGACCAATGCGATTACAACAAAGGACCGATCATTTGTTAAATGCCGGATTGCTTTATTTTATAATTGGATTGGAACGATTAAGAACGCTTATCGTATCGGATATGCGTTGATCTTTGATTTGTTCTAGTAATGCAAATGAGTATTGCTAGTTTCCTTCAGATACATTTGTATTTCATTTTTTAAATGAATAAAACTAATGACAGAGGCACGTTAGGAGCTTGCATCAGGCAACATCTATTTTCACTTACTCAAATGTATAACGAATGAGTTTATCACCTTACTTGTGAATAGTCTTTTGCAATGATTTGAAAGTATTTGAATCGTATAATGGTGCTTCATTTGCAAATTATCAACCAGTACTATCGATATAATTCATCTTAACAAGTCGACTGACGCTGACCGCTCCACATTAACATTTAAATCTGAATCTTAACATAGTTAATATAATTGAATTGATCGAATCTATAATATTAAATCGATCTCAATTGGTTCGTGTGATTCATCCGGTTTATCGCTGCTTTAGCATAAGTCTTATCTCGATCTATCAGACAGGATTGGAAACAAAGTCGTTGATAACTACATCACAACAGTAATGTCAGTAACACTGGTATAACGACAATTATGTTAGGAATAGTTAACCTGAACGTAACTCATGTAATATGTCAACGTTAACTATACCTACCTAGCGGTAAATAGTACACCGTCCCTGAATCAGCGAGGCTTCCGTATGGTAACTTTCACACCCGGTTCAGTGTCTGTCTGAACGTCTGCAGAATACTCCCTTACAATTGGTAGCCGAGGTGCACCTTGCCAAGCAGACGATCGGAGCAACACAGGCCATGATAAATGCTTTATCTCCAGCTTTAATTAAAACATATTTATTTTAAAAAAATGTACATTTACAAACCGTAATGGTGATCAATACTTTAAAGTTGTAAGAGACCATTAGATACATAAGTCAACGATATGTTCATGAGATTGTTAACGTATGCTCTGGACTCGTTAAACAGCACTTGATAAATCGTAACACTTCAAATGGTGTCATTACTAACCCTGATATATAAAAGTATTGTAAGGCTTACACTTGTATATAGATAGATAGTAGCGTATGAGCTGTAGCAACTGTTTCATTTAATTCTGATTTGATTGAAGAATAATTTCATATTATATTAATAACTCTCTATATCTGCTTCATTGAAACTGAACTATAACTAGAGCTATTTGTGTGTCTAAAACTACTTACAAAATGACTCGATTCCAGGGGTTTGGATACAAAAGGCCGATGCTTTACCTCTGCACTTCAGTCTTCAATAGCATAGCAATGTACATGTGCCTTTAGTTGTTCTATTGTATACATAAGTAATTACAACATACATTGATAGGCGTACCTTTACAATTCATATCATCCAGATCCCGGATGTTCACGTGTTCCATCTGTTTGGTTACAGCCAGAATTTCGTAATCAGTCCGTTTATTATGTTCATCATGTTGGTTCTGCAAGAAAGAAAAAATGAAAATGTGTGTGAGTTTGGCGTTAATAGGGATTAGAATGCTGCATCGTGTGTATCTAGAACGAGGCGCAAGGACACATTGATGTCTCGATAGATATTAGGATTCCCATTCTCCTAGTTGACACAACACATATCCGAATAAAAAATAAATAAACATAGTTAAATATGTTCAATATTTTGAAAAGCACTATTTACACATAAAATACAATTTATAATTTGCGTGCCATTACGTAATTCCAAATGACATGAAACCATATTTCAAAGGCGTCATGTCCTATTTCAGTGATGTTTTATTTGCCCGTGTAAATGTTATTGATAAGACGTTTTATTGCAGGAAAATATACAAATCTTCAATGCCTCCGCAGTTTAATGATGTGCATTGAGTCAACATATGTTTTCAGTTATGTCTGTTATGCCGTCATCTGTCTGTAGTGCTGATGTCCCAAGGAACTAGCCGAAAATGGCGTAGATGTTTAACATAATAATTATACTGGTATGGAAAGGTAGAATGTTTATTACAGTGAAGTTCAACGCCGTTTTCAACATGATTTCAATTATATCTAGGCAATAGTTTATTTGTTTATGAATCATGGGTGAACAATGCGGTATCAGGCTAGGAATCACGGCTTGCCGAAGAGCAATCGACCATGTTATTTTATGATTCCTGGGTGAACAATGCGGTATCTGGCTAACCAATGCGGCTTGCCGAAGAGCAGTCGACCATTATCGCCGCGAAATGGGATCGATCTCGGTACGCTTATAGAAACATACCTTCAGAATAATAGCGCGCTGAACTTTCCCCACAATTAGAGCAAACAGTGTTGTCGATTTTCCGATTCCAATCTACGTTCAATGAACAATTTCTCTTTTTCCAACAATGTTTCTAATGTCTTTCTAATTTTGCAGAGCTTAACTTATTCTTAGAATATATTATTTATTTAGGTATTCTTTAAACAAGGCCACATCAGTTTCAAGTGTAATTAAAGACCGATTTACCGTATGTTAGTTTGTTATATCAAATTCAAAATCCAAGATAATGTTCTCTTGTATTACTACCTCATTATATTTGTTTTATCCACTGAGTAGTAAATGTCATCCACACCAACATTGATTTGTTTTCAAATACCATAGTAACATGCGTTGACAGGATCATGTGATAGCTGCAATTTATGAAGATAACAATTATAAATTATAAATTTCAAAATAAATGAATATGTTGTTATCCAAACCATAGTTAGTTTTGGAATTCAGAATATAAATTAGAAGGATAATTGAAATGATTGGTGAAATTTAGCTAATGTCCACTCAACTCGATACAGAATTATGATTATTTAAACTGGTTCACCCGATACAGAATGAATTATGATAACTTAGACTCGTCCACCCGATACAGAAAGAATAATGATACTTTGAATTCGTCCACCCGGTACAGAATGAATTATGATACTTTAGACTCGCCCACCCGATACTGAATGAATTATGCTTCTTTAAACTCGTTCATCCGATACAGAATGAATTATGCTACTTTAGACTCGCCCATCCGATACAGAATGAATTATGCTTCTTTAAACTCGTTCATCCGATACGGAATGAATTATGCTTCTTTAAACTCGTCCACCCGATACATAATGAATAATGATACTTTAAACTCGTCCATCCGATACAGAATGAATAATGATACTTTAGACTAGTCCACCCGATACATAATTAAGTATGATACTTTAGACTCGTCCACCCGATACAGAATCAATAATGATACTTTAGACCCGTCCACCCGATACAGAATGAATTATGCTTCTTTAAACTCGCCCACCGATATAGAATGAATACTGATACTTTAGACTCGTCCATCCGATACAGAATGAATTATGATAATTTAGACTAGTCCACCCGATACAGAATGAATTATGATACTTTAGACTCGTCCACCCGATACATAATAAATTATGATACTTTAGACTCGTCCACCCAATAGAGAATAAATTATGATACTTTAAACTCGTCTACCCGATATTGAATGAAGTTGTTGACAATGTTGAAACTAGTGTGTAGAACATATGATATATATATATACGTCATTTATTTATCCTAACTGTGTCTGACCGTTATCTGTCAGTTATATATGTTTACCGGTTAGTCTAAAGCTACTGTAAAAAGGGAAATGTTAATAATGATAGGACTGACAATATTGATTTCACGTGGCTCACAATGTACCATCAAACGATGACGAGATGCCATATTTGTTCACGTTCAACTAGCATTGATGTTGTGTTTAGGCATGTTGTTACTTGAGTAGAGTATGTTCTTATAGTAAGAAAAGTTGAGTGGTTACGAGCAGCGGGGATTTATAAGAGCATGTGTATACACATACATAAAGTGTCCATATATTATTCAATGTACGTCAGGTATACGTGAAGCAGAGACCTCTAGGTGCCTGTTGACAAAATGATATCAAACGTTTTTTTCCTTTCCCCTTTACAAAATGAAACCAATCGGTAGCAGACAACATTAAAGACAACTAGGCGAAACCCCTATAGATAAAATGACATTTTTTACTGAAAATTGAAACCATTGCTCAAATGAACGATTTCCAATTGTGTCACATCTTTTTAATATTTTTCAGCTGCAGATTTGTCAAAATGTGCATGCATGTTGGAATGTGTAAATACCCAATAATGTGCTTATATTTACCAGAACAAAACTGCTTGAAGACCTCTTTTTGCCTGCCGACGCCAATTTAAACAATCCGGAATAGTGCACTTTATTAAAGCTTTAAGTTCTTTTTCATTTTAAAATTCAGTTTCAAGTTAGTCATCGACCGCAATCAATTGGAAGTCTTTGGCTAGTTTCGTAAATTCTACTGGTGTCTTGGAATGCGTTGGCGAACAGACCATAACAATGTGAGTCATAAATCGGTGTCCTATACATTCCTTTAGTATACGCCTGTAAATTCACCGGTGGAAATACATGCAGATTGAAATGCGCAGTTGAGACAAGACGGATCACATTTCCTTATCGACACGCGGTGCTAAATACAAGATTGTGACGTCAAACCGTGATTAATTTCAGCGAGGTTACAGTATGAAACTGCGCGACATAGTAACAAATGCAGACCACCAGTACTATTTAGGCAAATTGTTTCTATTGTATGTATTAAAAACCTAGCGTCAAACCTACTAAAACTAGAAAATAATGATAATGTTGTTATTTTCTCCCACAAAACAATATACATTTAATTTGATAATGTTATTTGGCGGGACCTAGGTATAAGCATACATTCTAGGAATGTGGCCCAAGTATTGTAGTAAATATTCATCCGACATTCATCCTTTTCATTTCAAGATAACAAAAGTGTTTCCCCAATAAAAAATATATTGAATCGTATATTTGTTAGTTTTTTCGCTCTTCATAATATATCGTAGGTGTATTTAATAAAAGGAGTATTACGTTGCGGGGGCGATAAATGTGTTAGTATTGCACAACTCGAAGCGTGGGAAAATGCATATCTTACTCGACCTTCGGTCTCGTAAGATATCGATTTTTCCGCGCTTCTTGTAGTGCAATAAGAACTTTTATCGCTTCCGCAACGTAATATTCCGTATATATTCAGTTATCGACGTGTGATACAATCCTATTGATAGATTGATTGTTAAATGTTAACGCCCATTTCAACAAATTATCAGCTATATTGCGGCGTTGACTGGGTAAGTGACCAGTAATGCTGGTTTACTTATCCTGACACCAGTGAGTCAGTGGTTATGCTAAACCTCTCAATCCTGACCAACATTTCTACCAAGTCGTCGGTATGGCTTTACCTGGGAACGAACCCGTGACCACCTTAACCGTAGGCGTATGCTCCTCCATTGGCTTCAAGTTTCGAAAACGGTCATTATGTCGTGTGGTATAAATATGAATGCTTGGAATAAACTGCTCGCAAAATTGCCGTATGGCAAAGTGCGAAAGTAAACATTTAATTAACTCCCTTTACCATAGTAAGACTCATTTATTGAAAACATTGAAGTGAACAAAGGCTTTCACATGTTGTCAAAACATACTTACATATAATTATATTGATTTTTTTCAAAGTTTTGTACACATATTTAATGTTGTGTGCTGCTATTTACAATGTGTTGGAAAGGGTTAGTAGTTTAAAATGATGCTATTAATATGTGATCCCCGCATTCTAGTTAGTATGCCGGAGTTGATATATTACGTCTGCTTTATACCAAATTGTGTATATATACTCCGCCCAATATAACTTGTCGTTAAAATGTTAATATCACACTGGTTTATCGATTGTTGATTTTGATTTCAACACAAGAATAAACACTGACATATGATTTTTTGTTTTGGGGTTTTATGCCGTTTTCAACATTAATTCAGTATAAGGCAGTAAGAGTTTACCTATTCATGGTACCTGAGTTTGAAAAATCAGTACAAGGTGAGGAAATTTGCCTTGTTCAAAAGCACTCTACAATTGCCGCCAAGACTGGAGATCGAAACCGGGACATCCGGGTCAAGATCCCAGACGCTAAACACGTGGCAGTTGAGGATTACTTTAACCTTTTGCATGGCAAAGCTTCCATCTCCATTTGACCCTTACTACGTCACTTTCCTTCGGAGCATACTTAATATTTATTATATGACAAAGTACAATCACAACAGATTGTTTGTTGTTAATCCTCCGTTATATTAACCAGCTTTGTCGACAGCAAAGCACACACTGAAACATGCTGTGTAATCAGGACTTATTGACGATTTCTCTTTGACGCTCAGGTCGAGAATTTAGCATTACGACTGACTCATCAACATAAAGTCAACCAATATGACTAGAAACTTACCTGTGTTATAACTAAACAATTATCGCAAGAGGGTTAAAGACTGATATAAAGTACTCTCTGAAACCCAATCCTCCTACATAACATAAAGACTTAACCAGTCATCCGTGACACTATTGATATGTACAAGTTAAAGCAGGAGAAATGCTGTCCATTTATACCGAATTAAGAGCGATTATGAAGCAGAAACTGCTTTAAACCTAACATGAACAACTTGAACTTAGTGTTGCTTTGTCCCGCCTACATCAGCAGCATCCATGGCAATCGTATTTCAAGGAATTGATTAACGTGTTTTTAACGCATCTAAGCTATAACTATACTGCTCAACTATTCAATGTTTTAGTCTTGGTGCTTGACAAATGGCGTTTATATTAAATTGAATGCTGATATCTGATTTGATTGAAATGCTTTTATCTGCACTTTCATTAATAAACAATGCACACTATGGCAGTGAATAAAACGATGTCAAAATGGCAACACCAGTAAATTGGAACAATCAGAAGATTTTAACTTATTTAGCATTTAATGGAAAACTACACTGAATAACATAATTAAAACTCAACAAACAATTGAGTAACGGTAAAAGCTAATAAATACTTAACTAGATAACGGTTATATGAACTTAACTAAAAGGTAAAATAAATGGGTTCGTATTACATGACTAGTGATGTTGAAAAATCGATATTTTAAGAGACCGAGAGTCGAGTAAGATAGGCATTGTATGACGCTACGAGTCGTGCAATACGAACATAGTTTCGCTTCTGCTACGTAATATTTATCTTATCATATACCTACAATCTATGAAGTGAAAAACCTAATAGATACACAGGTTCATTCTTTATTTTATTTTGGAAAACAGTTCTGAAATGAACAGATGAATGGCGGATGATAATTTACTACATTACTTAGGCCACGCCTCAAGAAAGTATTCTTATACGTAGGTCTTGCCCAATAAAATTATCAAACTAAATGTCCATTGTTTTGTGGGAGAAAACAACAACACAATCTTTATGTTAAGGTTTTTTATAAAATTTGACACTAGTACAAACGAAACACGATTTTTCCCAAATAGTACTGGTAGTCTGCATAATTTACTAAGTAGGGCAGATTCAAAACGGGTTCCTCGCTGAAAGCAGGACGCGCACTGTCTGACGTCACAATCTTGTATGTTCACTAAGAGGGACAATCGGCATGTATATCCACCGGACAATTTACAGGCATATATTAAACCTTTTTATCACATGACAATGATTGTATCCGATACAATTTACGCATATAGAGAGAGATAGCAAGAGAGACAGATATATACATATATAGAGAGAAACATAGAGAGGCAGAGACAGGGACATATAACTGAATTTAAGCATATCTCGCAGACACATGTCTGTAACAATCCACTGCGCAGTAAGAACAATATACATATAATATATAATATATAAAATAATGAAACAACAATGTAAATGAATCAAATTGGAAAAAACAATTCCTATAAATTTAAATAAAACGAAATATGAAAATTCTCGTTATCTTTCACACAAACCATCTCCTATCGAGAGCTTTCGAATGTGATATTTGATTGTCTGAAATTAAATGACAGAACTATACTCACATACATATTATTGTGTCATGGAAACAAATGGAGCATTGTAGAATGATGATTGTTAGAAAACTTGATAGCGTTATTTGTATGTTGTTTTTATCTTTTTAAACGACGAAGAAAAATGGTAGTAAATGAAATTGAAATTGGACAATTGTAATAAGTGAAACTTGTATGCAATACTTTGATCATGTAACCATTCGACGAACCATAAAGTATTCAACGTGACAGGAAATGATAAGGTAATGTTAAGATATTTATTACATTTATATCTATCAAGGATACGGATATCTCGGCGAAATAAAATTCACAATCTTTGATTTATTATTATGGCGTATGAAAATTAACAAATCCAAAACAAAAGTCTGCGTTTTTCGCAAAGGCCATCATCCTGTCCGGGAACGATTATTTATT
>JAUELF010249006.1:0-12014 GCA_031471495.1 Clinocardium nuttallii | reverse complement strand
GCAATGAATAAAAGAAAACAAGAGCTTAATGACGTATAATGACATATGATCAGTTAATAATAATTATTTTGTCTTTAGTGTTTAAATTCTTGTTATTTGTTAAACAATATATATATGTGTCACTCTATTTGTAAATTGTATTTTTGTATTTTGTATTTTGGACCAGAGGCCTATATTACTTGAATAAATAAAACTTGTAAACTTGTAAACTTGCTTGTCATTTGTTTTGAAGACAAATACTACATAGAAAAAGCACTTCCAATGGGATCTAAAAACTCATGTAAGCTCCTTTGGATATTTTCTTCTTTTGTACACTGGATGGAGATCTTTAGATAAAAAAGGGACACCATGGATCATAACCACGATGATTCCATGTTTGCTGGTTAAACTTAATGTCTAGAATATCAGCGCTTTGGCAAGACCTTCGAAAGCTCTTGCTCAGACTTGGGGTTGCCCATTGCAGCGAATAAATCTGACGGCCCAACAACATCAATCGCTTTTCAAATATAACAGTAAAAATACACAAGCCTCACATTGAGCAACTACTCAACATTCTCCTGGGGCTCGTTAACAGAAAGGGTATTTCTAGGAAACTGTAAGCATCGTTGGTAGCAAATTTCTTTGGTAGGGCACAATCCGTAGTGGTAGAGCATTTTAACGTCGATTTATGATTTACTTATGACAGTCAAAAAATACCTTTCCACAAGGTGAGAGTTAAGGCTTCCCTTATAGAAGACCTACATACGTGGCTGGAATATATCTCATATACCGGAAACAACATTACTAGACAATCCGACACTCTTCTCTACATCAACTAAACTAAATACGATTGCTGTTTCTATTCCTCGGAAACAGTAGTTCATTTTCCGGCAGTTAGCTTCAAATGCCAGTCAAGCCTCTCAACCAGAGCCGGAGCGATTTCGATCAGTTGTATCCAGTCTGAAGCTAACAGACTAACAGACGAGTCTATTTCTGGCATACAATAGGGTTTATCCAAATTTGAAACATTTCGGTTCAGTTACGAATTTGAGTAAGTATGGCCTCCTTCTATTCAGGAAATTGTGCATTGTATAGTCTTTTTATCCTTACGAAAGTGTGCCTTTAAAACAGCACAGTTGTATGTTGAAGCTATTAGTTATGAGTGTAAAATTAGAGCAGTTCCAAACCCAACAAATCAATTTTTGTGTTAAGAAAGTTGTTGCAGGCTTTAGCAGACGTCGTAAATGGATGACGGATTCCCGACTGCCGATTTCACATGAGTTTCTTATACAAGTTATCAAACAGATTCCAGCTATTTGTCACAACAGTTATGAAGCAAAATTATTTGGGGCGACATACACTTCAGCCTTTTGTGCATTTTGACGAGTTTGGGGGCTACCTAAAAAAATGGCGTCCTTTAGAACATATTTGAAGCCTAAATGATATAACTGTCAATGTTCAGGAAAAGGTATTTTCCTTTAAATCCGATTTTAAAACGGGTCAGCATTGAATAGGCACACCAAGTAGGATTAAGGGAGGGGAGGGGCAGGCTTATGTCCCTTTGCAAATCTTTACTGAGTATTTACTGTTCAGACCCAAAGGCAATGGTCCCTTATTTTTACACGGGGTTAAAAAGCTATTAACTCGTATCCAATTTGGGGCAGTATTGTGTACAGCCATTATATTAAAAGGTCTTGACCTTGGCAGGTTTAATACACATTCATTTATGATAGGTGTAGCTAATGCAGCTGTAAAACTCGGCTATAGTGTTACTGAGATACAAAATGCGGGCCGTTGGAGATCATCAGCTTTTAAGTCATACGCTTATATGCTTTGAAAGTCACAGGGCGCAACACTTTCTTTATACGCTTTTCTGAGTTGAGTTATATGAATCCTTTCAATTTAAAGTTGATTGATATCTGTATTTCGGAACCTGAAATGGTGCCCTTGGACTTTTAAGAACTAAGTAAATTGTAGATATCAAGCAAGCATTGATTGTTGGGTCGTCCATTGTTAGACACACAGTAGTTGAAGCAAGATCGCGGCCTGGAGGAGCCCAACCGTCATTGTACAGACTTAATATAAAATTATGGTGGCAAGGGTATTGCGGTTTATGTTTATACAACATGAGAAATAAACAGGAGTTTCTTGCAAAGGTTGGCAAGTCCCAAAGTACATGGTGCTTCTCTGTGGGGGTAACGACATTGGAAAACGTGCTTTAAAATCATTGCGTATTGTCATCCTTGAGCTTTTGCAATTCATCACAAGAACAAACAAGGTAATTTGATCTCAGATTTTTCCTCGTTCCCAGTGGCGTTTTTCTACCGACTTGAATACGCTGTTCCAATATACTCAATAATTTTGCAGCTCACAAAATAGTTCAGTTGTGGGGTTGCTATATTCGAAACCTTAGTTTGAAAAGTGTCAATAATAGTGTGTACAAAACTGATGGTGTACATTTTCTTAGTTTTGGGAATGAATCATTTTTTAATCAGCTGTCTGCTGGTATTAAAGTTTTTATTGTGCGTAATGTAAATATTTTGCCTTAGCCCATAGTGTAGGGAATGAATTACCATTAGGCTTCCTTTTAACATTTTGAAAGTCCACATACTGACCTGTGCTTTTGATGCCTAATTTGGCTTTTATTGGGATAGCTATTGACATTTTGAGCAGCCCCTTTTGTTAGATCTGTTTGCTTGTTGTCTTAAAGCCACAGCCAATTACTTGGCAAAAATATAACAAAATAATATATATTTGTGTTGCAGTTCATCAATTGCTCCGTAATAAATTGCAGTCACATGCATATGGAGTTTATGTAATGTAATAAGCATACTTATTTAACGAAAATGCCACCTGCCTTTCCGGCAACCGCTGTATTGAGTATACTACACTTAGGCCCTTGTCTACAGTCAGTGCATGTCTTTCCTTCACCGAGCCATAGACGATGCTACATGACACATGTCTCCACAATGTCAGCGAAATTGCAGTGGAACGGTAGTGGAAGTCTTAGGCCTCTTGTTATGCGTTTTCCATAAACAAAAACCTGGAATTCACTCAGTTTGATTTCCGGTCGTGTTTAACCATTTAGTAATGGCATTCAACCTTGGCATTCGGATTTACAACCGATGCACTGTTGTCCGAATAAATGATAGTTCTTGTTATTTGCCAAGGAGACGCAGCGACAGATGATAGCGGCTTAAAACAATATTCATAAAAAAACAAATCAGTTCAGTGCAGGTAACCGTCACGTGAATGAATCTGCCAATTAAATAACCGTATTTAATTAACAACTACCTATTAACAGTTGTGATGTTTAAGCTCGGATGTTTGTGATGTATAAGGTCGGATGTCTGTGATGTTTAAAGTCCATTGTTTGTGACGTATAAGGTCGGTTGTCTGTGATGTTAAAGCTCCGTTGTTTGTGACGTATAAGGTCGGTTGTCTGTGATGTTAAAACTCCGTTGTTTGTGACTTATAAGGTCGGTTGTCTGTGACGTTTAAAGTCGGTTGTTTGTGATGTATAAGGTCGGATGTATGTGACGTGTAAGGTCCGTTGTTTGTGACGTATACGGTCGGATGTCTGTGATGTTTAAGACCCGTTGTTTGTGACGTATAAGGTCGGTTGTCTGTGATGTTTAAGCTCGGCTGTTTGTGACGTATACGGTCGGTTGTCTGTGACGTTAAAGCTCAGTTGTTTGTGACGTATAAGGTCGGTTGTCTGTGACGTTTAAGCTCGGTTGTTTGTGAAGTATAAGGTTGGATGTCTGTGACGTTTAAGCTCGGTTGTTTGTGACGTATAAGGTCGGATGTCTGTGACGTATAATGTCCGTTGTTTGTGACGTATACGGTCGGATGTCCGTGACGTTCAAGCATGGTCGTTTGTGACGTATAATGTCGGTTGTCTGTGGTGATTAAGGTCGGTTGTCTGTGATGCTTAAGGTCAGTTGTCTGTGATGTTTAAGGTATGTTGTTTGTGGCGTGTAAGGTCGGATGGCTGTGATGTTTAAGGTCCGTTGTTTGTGACGTATAAGGTCGGTTGTCTGTGATGTTTAAGGTCCGTTGTCTGTGATATTTAAGGTCGGATGTATGTGATGTATAAGGTTGGTTGTCTTTGGTGTTTAATGTCGGTTGTCTTCGGTGTGTAATCTTGGTTGCCTGTCGCGTTGACTGTTATCAAACGACAAACATAATGTTGACTGAGCTTGGGTTCGAGCTCACAACTCATGATATGACGGTAGCGTGTCCAAAAGCGTCATATATGGCTCAGTATAGGACAGAAATCAAGCTGTAAATTCCGAACTAAGTGTAAACTACAAAATACACCGGTTGGTGGATGGGCGAGTGCAATCAGTTGTGCTTCCTAAGGATAACCATTGGTTTGAAAAGAAGCAGTAGCGTGCCCAATACTATCATCTATGGCTACGTATAGATAGGACAGACCTCAAGGAGCTGTAAACTCCGAGTTAAGTTTAAACTACTAAGCACAATTTGATGGATGGGCGATTGGAATCTAAACTACCCAATAGGCTTAGTACATTACCTTCCTAAGAAGTAGCATTTGCAAAGAAAACTAGCCCCAAAGCGTCTTAAGGTCATACTGCATGTCCTCTGATATGGCGGAGTAGTGTCCCTTGGCATCATTTATGGCTCGGTATAAGACAAACATCTAGGGCTGTCAACTTGGAGCCCAGTATAACATACTGCATTCAACGGTTGGCGAATGGACACATGTCATATTTGCTCAACAAGTGTGGATAATAGAAGCCGGTGACTATAATTTAATTCGTTGTTCGGATTAAACATAAGAGGGCAAACTGTAATTTGGATAAACTAAATGTAAATGTCTCGGAAATGTTATTGGTGAGATTGGTTTAAAACACTTAATTATGATAAATATGAACAGAAATTCGTGTGTCCAGTGTTTTAAGTTTGTGTTTGCTAACCTCGTATTGCAGTTTATTTCATGCTATTTACGATTATTTACTCGTCCTTGATTAGACATGCAGCATACACTAATGATAAAGTATTATTACAATATCAGCATTAAATAACGTCATTTTCTCTTTCTTTAAAAAGTTCCACATTATGTCTTGATTTGTGTAGGTTTCATACCATATTAATGCATGTATCTTTTAAATATTGAAATGTTTCGACTGTTTCTACTCTGGACATAGTCGATACATGTACATATTTAGAATAAACACGCGTGATAACAGTTCTCTCTCCGATTGGCTTATTAGTTTACAAAGGAATACTTATGTTAACAAGACTATTGATTAACTACAACGACTTAAATCATTTTTATTAAATACAGAATATAATTTACATTCCCAAAAAGTATTTGCTTTTTTCTCCACAATGCAATGTTATTTTGAAAGAATGCATAGCACTTTGTTTGATTTCTCATCCACTGTTGACAAGAGTTGAAAACTGCCAAACATGCTCAAAAACTAAATATTATACCATAAAATGATTAAATATAGGTGCTTTTAGATATTCATTTGGCTTGAAACAATTTAAGAAAGAAAAAACTCTGATAAAACATTTTTCACCGATTTAATTCAGTATATTTGCGTTACGACTACGAAAGAATAAGTTGCAGGCATATGCTATAAAAAGGAAATATCTGGCCGAGATTTTGAACATCAATTGTCTTCAGTCTACTACCTACTGTACAGGCAGTCTTGCTGTATTTTGTGCTTCTGCAAATGAAGCTAACCAACACCAGATGAAGTGTCTATATGCGAACTGATCTGAGTCAGCATCATCAGGTTACAAAATAATATTATCGCACAATCGATCTTATTTCCTAAAGTCAGCACCCTCAGGTTACAATATAATAGTATCGCACAATTGATCTTATTTCCTAAATTATTACTATTATTCAACAATTGAAGGACATATACGAGCAAGTTTAACGTTCAGCAGTAGATTATGAATAAGTCCTGGGCACAATGAATCGAACGACATTTTGTCGTGGTAGACCCATAACATATTTGTCGTGATCAGATCTTGCAACATTCGAGTGATCACAATGGATACCAAATTGAAGACGGTTTGGCGATGGAGACGCGACAGAAAAAAGAGATACGTCGTTGTTGTGTTGCAAGTCAATCGTGCGACAGTCGTGTGATTATCGTGAAATGTCGGGGCTGTTTTTCACGTGATTAGGTCGTGACTTACTCGTGAGAAGTCCGGTCTGTTGCCTGCCAATTGCTCTCGAGACTTTTCAGTAGAAGCATCGACATTCTGCGCGGATCAACGTTAACAGCACGTTATCATGCTCGTGCTGGAGTTCCACCACATGCCCTCTCAGTAGTCGCTCAGGTAGAATAGCCATCCTCTCTCAGCGACGGCAGACAGTTTTTACTTCCAAGCGTCCATTCGTCCGAGCTTTATACCCGTCAAAAAACGGAAATATGTTACAATACTAGAACAGGACTAACGCACGACAGACTTGTAATGTTATGCGAATTTGAACAATAATAAATTTGACCTTTTTTGTTCGACAATTGTCTGTGGTTTCTATGTATTGAGGCTGTCGTGATTATGTCCTACAACAGTCTTGCGACAGTCGTGCAATAATCGTATAAAATTGTTTGACTAAGCAAATTTCCTCTGGTACCCACGACAAGATATTTTCGCACGACAGTGGCAATACTGTCGTAGGACAGACTGACGGCAGCCACAATACGAGATACATAGATACCACAAATAATCGTAGAACAAAAAAGGTGCATGTCAAAGTTTGCCTTAAGCCTTGGTCACAACGAACCCACTACACATTAGTGCCACAACACGAGAGAACATTTGGGCAACGCGTGGGTGATCGGGGGGGGGGCGTCGCAAGACAGTCCTACGAAACTTTGAGCATCGTGGCATCGACTTGTTGTCGTGAGGCAAAATTTGACATGCACCATTTTTGCTCGACGATGTATTTGTGGTATCTATGTCTTGTAGCTGTCGTGAGTCTGTTCTACGCTAGACAGTCTCGCGATCGTCGTGAGATAAATATCCTGTCGTGGGTACCAGAAGAGTTTATTTTAGTTAAACAATATTACGACTGTCCAACGAGTGGTGTTTGTGAAACGCGGGGCAACAGGATGGTGTCATGCTGCTGATTGTACTGGTACTGAGGACGTGCCATCTGCATAAGCTGCACGAAGGATTGTGGCTGCGGCCGGTTCTCTCCCTTTCCGCAATCCTCAAATAGCGGTTCACGAGTGCAAGTCCATCTGGAATCTCTGGAAAAGATTCAACGGTAGTCTCCGGGCATTGATGGCGAGGGACCCCCCAGATGGAGGCATGATCACTCTGCAGCGAGAGAGTATTGCACCTGTGAACCAGAGTATGGAAAATGAATATTAGATACAACACAATAAGATTATTAGTGTCAATAGAATATGTTTACACTTCCACTCTGTGCATGTAAATAATTAGAAGAATTAGCATTAAATAATGAAGATATTGACTGCTTAATACAACACAATAACATTTAGTTAAGACATATTTACACTACCTCTTTGTGTACGTTGGCGGCTTCTGTGGCAGTTTTCTTGCGGTATTCTGACAGTGCGGCATCAAGCGTGGCCATGGCTGCATTGCCGCTGCTAGCCCGGGTCTTCGACATGGAACCAGGTGCCTTGTCCTTGCCCTGAACCATAGCCAAGGCATCATTGCTGTCTCTGCGCAAGCTCTGCGACGGAGAAGAGGAGGAAACTGCCGATAACACAGTGGAGGCCGCATCGTCGTCGGCATCCAGGACTTCTACTTCTTCTTCTTGGAGCATGGAATAGAATAATAAATGCACAGGAAAATAATGTTTATATTTACTTTTTTTTTGACGGAATCTGTCCCAATTGAAAACTCTCAAGCAAATAGTAAGGCAACTGGCAAATGGTAGGTGTATAATACACCACAGTAACACTCTTATTGTAGATAACCTCGTTGTTTTTCATCTACACATTCTCTAATTCATTTTTGCAAATGCTTACCCTGGTCATGATGACGCCGGGTCTTGTTTCTCACATGGGGCTTCATGAAGGCTAGGTGTTTCCACATCCAAGCGCCCTGTACTTAAAGACTGGAGGGGCATTGCTGTCCCTTTTAAACTCTTTCTTGA
Organism: Clinocardium nuttallii; assembly: GCA_031471495.1. Classification (NCBI taxonomy): domain Eukaryota; kingdom Metazoa; phylum Mollusca; class Bivalvia; order Cardiida; family Cardiidae; genus Clinocardium; species Clinocardium nuttallii. Next base: position 3,913 of record JAUELF010249006.1, on the reverse strand, counting down.
AACGCCGTAGGAGGACCGCATACTCTTATGCCAACTGTCTATTGTTATCTCTGCGACAAAACAACAAAGGAAAACACATTTTACACACTGGAATATTCCATAAAATGGTACAAAATGGTACATATATTGCCAGGGTAGAGCCACTCAAACCATTTGTCGCCACGAATTCCATGAACATCCCATCCTTCTTTGCCTTGTTTTTTAAATCTTTTTTTTTTGTGTGTGTGTCTGTTAAACGCTTTATTTAAAAAAGGGTCGGACTAATCCTCTGGCGAATAAGTAAATCCGTTACCTCCCTTATATTATTATATAACCTAGCTGTTTGCTGTGTTTCTTTGAGTTATTTCTAGTTAAAGCCTTTTCAATAACAGACGTTTTCTTAAACCTCTGAAGACATTGTGGCAGAAAAAAGAATATTGCTCATATGAAGCAAGCTCTCCTTTTGCCATAATATCTTCATTTTATTGAATAAGTATACTTTCATTTCCATTGCATCTTACTATGTTAATCAACGATTGACTGATATTCATAACTGTTTGACTCAAATCGTATAAGAGTGCATGGATCATTTAAAATCATGGCATTTCTTTTTCTAACAAGTTTGTTTTCATCATGATAATCATGGTAACCATGAATGTTTGATTGCTTAAAATGACATTAAAGTGCACTTACATATTTCTACATTTTTAAATAAAATGATGTGGATTTCAGTTTGATTGTTATTAAAACTTTAAAACTGTTAATTTCTTTCCAATTACTGGTAATAAAAGATTTGGTACAAATATTACCAGGGTAGAGTGTGTGTACAAATTAAAGATAAGAAATATACATTCACCACTCAAACCATTTGTCGCCACGAATTCCATGAACATCCTGTCCTTCTTTGCCTTGTTTTTGAAATATTTGATTGCCTGGTTGTGTATAATCTCGTTATTTTCGACCCAGGCCACGGTCGTCAACTCATGTTACTCGGAGATGTCCTCTGGGTGGGCAATGTTGATTACAGTGTCGCCGTCGTCGTTGGGGTCATGATCTTGCTTTTTGCCTTTCCCTGGTATCCCAAAGCCTTCGTCGCTATCTCTGGCCAACACAAACGCCACCAATAGTGCCTGCAGCCACTGGCTCGGCAGCCTCAGTCTCAGGTACACCATCAGCAGGGTAATCGCCAGGCACCGAGTCATCGTTCGTGGCATTACCTTATCAGCTTGGGTTATGTGCTACTCTGTACGGTACATATCAGCCACTGTAACCAACTTTCTATTGTTATTTTTCTTGTTGTAATGCATCCTCGATACACACTTCGATTAATGTAAAACCAGGAAGATGTTTCCACTGAAAAGTCTCGACATCAACTGGCAGGCAGCAGACCGGGCTTCGTTATATAGACGGAAGACGGACGCACGTGCTTCCCACGAGTTTTGTATGATAGTCTTGCAACAGTCGCGCGACTGTGGCACATGATTGTCTTGCAACAGTCGCGCGACCGTGGCACGTGCATACCACCAGTGAAAAACGATCTGACCACGTGAAAAACAGCCCCCGGCAATGCCTGACACTTCACGATACACCAACTTCATATCCTTTTTCTCCGTCGCGTCCTCATCGCCAAACTATCTTTAATGTGACCTTGTGGCCAGTCGAAATATAGTTGGAGCATATTGCAAGATCGGGCCACGACAACTTCTGTATGTGTCTACCACGACAAAATTTCGAACGATCCATTGTGACCAATGCTTTACGACAGCAAGTCAATGCCACGATGCTAAAAATATCGTAGGACTGTCAAGCGACGACCCACGATTTGCCAAAATGTTCGGACATGTCGTGGCACAAATGCGTCTTGCGTTCGTTGTGGCCAAGCATTTACTTCAAACCAATGAGGTTTATTTGGTATGTCTAGTATATTAAATCTTATTCCTGGTTTCTTAATTTATTTCTTTAAAACAGTATGACGGACTAAGCAAGACTAATTATTGTAAAATTACATGTATGCAAGCCACGTTTAAAAAGTTAAAAGATTAAATAGGGGTTATTGCATGTAAATGTATGGTCTTTTCTACCAATTTTCCATAATTCTGACCAAAACATTCCGGAATTGCAAAGATCCTTAAATTAGTTTTTTATGCAAGCACATTGTTAATATTTAGACTTATGAATGTTACATATATTTGGTCTGATGTTTTCATTGTTATTTGCTGTAATTTTGTTGTACGTGGGAAAGGATTAAAGAATGGTTTCTCCTGCCATTTCTTACTTCCATCAGTTAATCATCTTCCGTATAATTAATGAATCTTGAAATCTCTGTGGTAAACAAATTTGGAATAAAAACAAATTTGTTGAGAATTCTTTTATTTAGCAATTTCTATAATCATACTAACTGGGTCCACTTCCACGAACATTACTTAGCGCTTAGTAATACTTAACTACTTTAAAGCTAAGTTCATCATTTTATAGTCATTAATATTTTGTAAAACATGAATGGTGTTATGTATTTAAATAAATTACTAAATTGACATAAATAATTACCTTGCTGACTAACAAAACTTCATGAAAAATATTTAGACATTTTATTAGGGAAACAAAAATGTACGTATTACTTAGCGCTAAATAAGGTTGATCGAATATGACCCTGTTTCCAGGTGTTACAATTTCAACTCGTAACTCATGTAAACCGCGTAAAAGCACCCGACTACGTATGTTCGAAATTACGAAAGCAAGAGAGATTTGTTTGTACGTTCTGTTATTTTCAAAATGATCAAACTTAACCGATGTTCAAAGTGAACCATGAACACTTTCGAGAGGAGCGTCGACTAAATGGCAAACATTGTCGAACTGAATACAACTGTGATGATGTGCAGATTTTACTGATATACACTGGTCGCAAATATGTAATGGTTGATCTCCTTCCGGCAACGGTTATTCATTCATAAAGTATTGAATTATTTTGACTATAGATGTGACCAGAAAAGCCTAAATTTATCCGCAGGAGATGCGTCAGTATGCCTGTGGGTTAGGTATATAATGCTCTAGAAAACATTGAACACATCTTTGCCCTCGGAAGTAATAAAATGCAAACCTTCACAGACTGTAAGACGGTACATGATAATCAGATATTTATTTATGTGATAGCAAAGACACACAGATTGGTCCAATCTTATATGGCAATCACTTGTGGCTTTCGTCCAAGATCAAGGCAGACTGCTTTCATCTGAAAACAAAACGATTTGAAATGTTGGGTCAAAGAATTAGTTTACCGTGAATATTCTGCCTACTTGACATCACTGCAAACTGCTATAGACTACTAAAACAATTCCTTCTTTATTCGAATGAAAATTATTAAATAACAGTTTATAATTAATATTGTTTAACCCTTTCATACTAACAGACACATTTAGAAACATCTGAAGTGGACAGTTGTGCCAAATTATTTGCAACACAAAAATTAAAGTGCTCGTAATAGTCCGTAAACTCACCTTTGTTTGCGTCGAAATTAATACATCAACCTAAATATTGAGGCATTGAATATATGCAATTGAGCTAATGTGTTCACCAGTTTCGTCCAAGTCCGATATCGTTTCCGCAGTTTTCACTTTCTGAGTGCGTAGGCTTTTGACGATTTGTCCAATACCTAAACACCCACAGTCAATGTTTTGCCTGGTACGACATCATGTGTTCACCTTCCCATATACTACAGCAGCAAACTTTGAAATCATATATAGAACTAAAGTATCTATGAATGCTTACAAAAAACTTTCTACAGTAAATGGTTTTAAAAAAACCTGAATAATGTACAAATATTGCGGATCTTCCTCAAAATCCATGGTTTACAGTACTGTATGCAACGAATTGAAAACATCATATTTGAATTAAATATTCATAAAAATCCCTTTTAATCAGTATCCATACCCTTGAA
>JAUELF010248985.1:0-12017 GCA_031471495.1 Clinocardium nuttallii | reverse complement strand
TTTCTGTCTGTATCTCCCTCTCTCTCGCGCTCTCTATCCTCTCTCTTTTTCTCTCTCTCTCTCTCTCTCTCTCTCTCTCTCTCTCTCTCTCGCTCTCTCACTCGCTCTTCATATTTTCTTTCTCTCTCTCCCCCTCTCTCTCCCTCTCTCCACATATTTTTCTTTCTCTCTCTCTATCTCGTAAAGTATCGACCCGGATCAGTCTAAACATGCTGTGCAGGCTAACCAGGACAGACACTTTCGCCTCTTGTTAATATTCTGTTTCAGGAATCATTTTTCTATACCTTTATCCCTCGGAGACGGAAGGTGTCGGCCCGGATCAGTCTGCGCAGACAGCGCAGGCTGATCTGATCGATACATTAAGCAGATGCCATAATGTAAGTTTTCTCGCAAAATGGCTCATCTTTTGTGTTAACGTTCGTTCATTATTGTATTTTAGCAAATAAATGTTGTATTTATTCAATTGAACATGCAGTATTTACTTCTTGGAAGTCCTTATCACTTTATCATGCAACTTCCTGATCTTAACCTTTTCTTACTTACAGGCATATTTGAGCTATCCCCAGCAAACGTATTTTGAAAACATTGTGGTAACAGGTAAAATTGCACTATGAACAATTTCCCCCTTTTGCCACACAGTCTTCAACTTTATTTAATACTATACAGATGTATGATATTTTTCATGTGTTTGCCAGGTAGATATTTACAAGACTTCTGCTGTAACTTCATTGTGTGAAGGAAATGTTAAATAGACCTTCCATTTCCTTTAACCCTTTCGTACATACACAATATCTGCAGCGGGCGACTTTGAAATCCTCTAGACGAAACTAATTTCTGTTATAAATAAAGGTTTCTTTTGCCACAATGTTTTTCATAAGTCGTCTCATGCATAGGCGTCCGAGAGTTATTCGACCATGTTAAAATCCAGAATTGTACATAAATAACCAAAGGGTTAGATTTCGTGTGACATGACCAATTACCAAAGTGCCGAGAGGAACGCTCTAAACGTTTATCAAGCGCAAGCAACCCAATTTTTACGCAAATTCCTTTTTGCTTAATTATATCCTTTCCGCTAACAAATCCCAGGAACTGACGTCATTGTCGAACATGATCTATCTAAACCTGCCTGTTCGAAGACGCACGCTGTCATTTATTCTAACACTGCATATAATCACGATACCGTGGACACAAGGGGGGTCCGGGAAATCTGTCACGAAAGTGTCGCGGACACGTCCGATTTGAAATTGCAGCAGACGGCATTCTGAAAAGCACTGTTAACAATAGTCAACGTTTGTCTTTTCGCATGTACGGGTTTATAATTATGATTCTCACAAATCGAACATTTTATTCTAATGTTGGTGTTTTACTGTTGTACCTTGTATCATGTTTTACAGTGTTCTCAGTTTAAAGCGCGGGGTATTACATTAGGTGTATTTCTGGTACATTCCGATTTATCTCTATTTATGAGAATCGCTTTTCTGATATAATGTATTGCCCTTACAGCTGCATTATATTGGCTTGCTTTGACTTTTTTTTCGGAATATGTGGGAAATAAGTTATTGTTATCAAAACTTAATCTTCACTTTGTTCACATTTAATCTCAGAACGAGCAATGCCACCTAAATTTCCATTGTTTACCAAGAAAAATGATTTAAACGCTTTTAAAAACTTTATGGGGAGGTGATTAACCTTGGTAAAAAAAATACCAATTTTAGTTACAACCGTTTCACGCCAGGCCCTCGATATACGAGATTCAATCCTTAGTGTTGGTCTACTTTCACTTCGATGAGACGGGGGGACGCTGGCACTTATACTTACATAGTATGACCCGTTCCACGAGAAAACCAACATTAGGGAATCTGCGTAATGTATCGACCCTGATTAGTCCGCGCAGGCTAATCCGGGATGACACATACCATCTCAGTGGCATAGAGATATAGACTGAGGATTCCTGAAATAGAAATTCCACAGGAGGCTAAAATAATCTGCTCCAATTAGTCTGTGTGATATGTTTATGCTGTTCCGGGTCAATACTTTACGCTGGGTCCACACTGTTGGTTTTCTCGTAGAATGGCTCATATATATTTGAACCCCGTCTGACAAAATTGAGTCCTGTATAATCGGGTAAATGAAAAGTATCAGTCGACGACATATATATTGTTATATTGGTGTTTAACGCCGATTTCATCATTGTTCCAGTTATATCAAACCGTTTCCAGGGTAAGTTATCACTACTACTGGTCCATTTATCCTGACACCAGTCAGACAGTCGTTATGCTAATTTCTTCTGTTGTCACTATGTTTTCAAAAATCCGTCTGCTGCAGAGGCGTCATAAAGCGTCTATATGAGGGAAAGGGTTAATGTCAAAGTCATTACAAAGTGAAGGCATGCATCTTATACGTACATATCAACCCTTGTTTGCTTCCTTGTCATCCTACTATTGTGAGATGGTGTGCAAAACAATTCTGGAAGTATCCGTTTCAATTCAGAATTCAAGCTTGCAACCGCCTGAAAAACCACCACTTGCATAACCTTGATCTTCGTCTAGATGAAAGATGTTGATCTGTTGTGGGTTTTTTTAAATCTAAAATACCTCATTAATCTATGAAAATGTTTCTTTTTGAAACGTATTCTAAACTGTCATAAAAACTTTAGAAAAGAAAAGTTCATGAAGTAGAATTGACAAGTAGTCCATTGACGTGAAGATTTCCGGCTAATTTGTCGTTTAATTGACGTAAATTGTATAATAGAAAACAATACATGGTTAAAGTGACTATCCTGTCTAAATATCATTCTTAAAATCCTAGACACACTTAACAAATTTCGCTTCCAAAGGCAATTAAAGGCTTTTGTAAACAATGTAGATTCGGGTATATAGTAATGATTCCTGAAACAGGAAATCTACAGGAGGCGAAACATTTCTGTCCGGGTAAGCCCTAGCGACATGCTTAAGCTGATCCGGGTCGATGCTTTACGCAGAGTCCACAATGATGGTTTTCTCGCAGGACGGCTCATACATACTATCTTATCCAAACTGGCGTTTCAACCACGACCTCTAAAGGTCCGTTTATACGCGGCTTGTCTATTGTACATATATATGCCTGTTTTCAGATAAGTGCAGGAAATGCATTCGCTAAGTTTACCTAGAATATGTAGTTCGTTTCCAAATACAGACGTCTATTGATGAATCTACACCAGTCTTCTTTTGAAATCACTGTAGAGAAAAATGGTAGAAATGGAGAAATTGTTCAAAACGAGCATTTCTCCATTTTGCTACCACCTTATTCGATAATTAAACATTCATGTATCCAAATGATGGGTTAGAAACATCACTGCGGTTTAGATTACGGACATTGCAGACGCGGATGCGCTTGCTCTTACATACTTCAGAACCACCAGAGTCCGTAAGAGAGCAATGGCATTTAAGCTGCTTTCTATTTCAACCGTATTGCAGCTGTATCACGGAGACAACACACGTATCATTGAGATTTCGTTGAACCTCTGACGCACGATTTCAAATCAGTTAACTTCAAGTATACCTCGTAGCCACGGCGGATGACTATCTGTTGATAGTTGAAACCACAACAGTAACATGCGGCCTATAGAACATATATACGTGTGGTGTGACCTGGGGTTTCGTTAACCTTTGGTTTCCTTTACAGAAATATTTATTGTCAGATCTGCAACATATAGTATCATAACGTGTGAACATATTGTTTTCCCCTCTTTCCAATAAATATACAATCGTTTATAGAGATTGTCTATACCATTCAATAGAATATAATAAAGTAATTGCATAAACATCTATGAATTGTTTTGCGAGTTTCACCACTTTCGAAAGATAATACAATTATTTATTGAGGCTTTTGATACATAATAATACAATACTATAAACTGTATTTCGTAAAACCTAAACGTTGTTTAGAAAGGAGAAAACAAACAAAATACAATGAATTTTCTGAATACTTTTGCCAATATATGAGCCGTCCCGCGAGAAAACCATCATCATGGATTCTGCGTTAAGTGTCGACCTGGATCAGCCTAAGCATGCCGCGTAACCTTACCCAGTTAGACACCTTTCGCCTCCTATGTAGTTTCTGTTTCAGGAATCATTACTCTATCCCCCTGAGACGGAATGTGTCGACCCGGATCAGTCTACGTGGATTCCACAGGCTGATCTGGGTCCATACATTACGCAGATGCCGTAATGTTGGTTTTCTCGCGTGACTACTCAATAATGTATGAATTCGTTTACTGCAGATTGCTTGTATGGGGGAAAGTGTTAAGATGAGTTACACACGCGTATTTAGTGTAGAATCCGGATATAGTTGACATTGCATGGATTTACGTAGGTTCAGAATTTAAATGTCAAGTGTTATCCATTCATATACTATTGAAACGGGTCCCAATACATACACATTGTTTTATAGATATACGTCCCCGGTAGTATAAACCATCCTATAAAAAAATAAATAATAGTCATTCTCCGAATACTCAACATTCCTTATATCATAGATGATCTCAAGTGTTGTCATACGACTTCAAGTATATGTAGCTTATGTTTCATAATCTAAAATGTTTGTTTTAATTTGTAATGTATTTTGTGTTTCGTTATTGTTTGAACCTGTTGTTATCACATTCATATTATATTCTATAATACGAATAATAAATGTTCAAATGTTTAAACCTTTATTTACTATGCCAACTTTGTAAATAGACGTATTTTACTATAAATGTTATATATATGTGTGTATATTCTTCTGATTATGTCCTCTTCGTTTTATGTCCATAAATATTGTTGTCTTGTGTTATGCATTGAATAAATAATATTTAAACTCTTGGCTTTCTATATAAACTTTGTCTGACAAGGCCGGCAAGAACAGATAAATGTCTATATTTTAGTGCGATACAACTAACTTGTTTTTAGCGCCAATGGCAATATTGAGCTTTTTGCAAACAATACAGGTTGAGGTGAGTCAGCTCGTGCAATAAGCATTGATGGCCTTTTAGTTATACAAATATTCAAAAACTCCTATAACATGAACATATCGTCGTCAAAGTTTGAACATGAAAAGTTCTGGGCCGAAAGAGTTAACTATTCGTTGTTGTTGTTACACACGCTCGTGAAATGAGCCGTCCCGCAAGAAAACCAACATTATCGTATCTGCGTAATGTATCGTCCAGACCAGCCTGAGCTGTCCGCACAGACTGATCCGGGCCGACACATTCCGTCTCCGGGGGATATTAGAAGTATAGAGAAATAATTCCTGAAACAGAAAATCAACAGGGGGCAAAAAGTGTCTGTCCTGGTTAGCCTGCGCGGCTTGCTTTAGCTGATCCGGGTCGATACTTAACGCAGAGTCCACACTGTTTGGTTTTCTCGCTTGACGGCTCATACATGTTCAGTGTCTGTACAAAAAAAATAAATTCATGTTTTACGTCTGATTTCAACTACATTGGTAGTGAAGACTCTAGGAAATAAACGAAACAAGTGTTAACAAGATTTCGTTAATGTATCTTTTCCGTCGTCAAGGAACTGCAATCGCTCGCTACATGCCTAACAAGTGAATGTCAAAACCGAGTTTTAGTTCCGCACGCAATGCCGACATTAAATCATTTCTAGCTGATCTTGTACCATTACCATCGTAAAATTTGATGCCGCTTCAGATGGATACACAAGTAGCGAACAGTGCAGTGCAGGGATGTTCAGGCTGATCCTGGTCTACGCTGTTTGCTAATTTGATTTAACGTCGTGTATCGTGACATATGCAGATATGTTGCATCGCAGGATAAGGTGTTACGAGAGTAGTACGGTTATCGTTAAATATCATATAACATATATTTGAACGATTTTCCAGGAAAATCCACCTAAACGCAATTATAACACGTTATCATATGAAGCTTGTTCCAGGAAAACAAGCTTATTGTAAGTATTACGAATGCATGTATGAACGCTTTTCCAGGAAAATACAACTAAGCGCAATTATAATATGTTATCATATGAACGGTGTACCAGGAAAACCATCCTCGGTACCCAGGCTATTCTTAAATATATGATACCCTGAGCAAATTGGCTAGCAAAACATCGTAAAGCATGCACCACGATTTCCTCCGTAACAGCACTGTACGTTTCATATCGCACGAGGTTCGTGTCATGCGGCCAATCAAGGGTTAGAGTTACGCTAGTAAACTGCTTGACATAGAGTGTGTCGAGGTTATTTGATAGCAGCCTGCTATTTGACCCAAGAGTAGCGACATCATGTCTACTTGGTGGATAATTAACTTTCTTACTAGCTGATACTAGAGAACGGTTGATGGTGTTTACGATAACATCCAACTTCTTGAACTAACATGTTTTTATTGGTATTCTGACAAATCGATTGGGGGTTCCCTCGGCTCATAAGTCTGTATAATTCACACCAAACATGCGATTATAAACATCATGCTGCTACTAAACTATATAAGCCCGCTGTTTGACCTCAACGAAGCGATAGCCTGTCTAATTTGTTTTATGGCTTCCTTCCTAATTTGGGAGCGGTGAACGGTTTCTGATAGACATTCCTTATTATTTACTGTAATTGGAACCACGAAAAGGAAAGTGGTAATACAACAGTCAAAACGTTCGATCGAAACACTCGATTCGAGAAGCGGATCTAAATTACATGTTATTTATACAACAATATGAAAAAAGTATCATTTTTCAAAACTTGATATAAATCTGAGCTCCAGGGAAACTTACGATGTAGATATCAACGCATTAATATAAGAATCATCCTGTACTCTCTGTCAATTAATGGTAAATATATCCATACCCTGCTCGAAAATGTCCTTAAGGTTGCCATTCGCATAAGTACCACTTATTACATATTAATACGCATGCCTTTGTGAGAATCATTTTTTCTTGTTGCTTCTAACAGTATCACTCTAGGTATTGTTCGATCGAATCCCAGCTAGGTCTACATTCTTTATGACATTTGACAATACACATTGTGACAAGCATCGTTTCTCTTTCCACCAATGGGCTAACAGTCTATGTTGAAAAGAAGCCAGGTGCTTAGAGAAGTCTAAGACTCATGAGTAAGTAACCTAACCGCTGTGATATGATAGAAAAAATTGTTGCTACCGTGTTTAATCCCAATCAATAAAACAATCCAACATTATTCCCTTCATATCACAGAGTTACCTTCATAGCACAGTGTTTCCTGGGTAAATTACCAGTACAACCGGTATTACCTTCATAGCACAGTGTTTCCTGGGTAAATTACCAGTACAACCGGTATTATTTACCAGCTAACAGAGCAACGGTCGTAATGCTATGCCCGCAATATTGAGCGCCATAGAGGGAATCAACTCTAACTTGTTGTTGGTAATACCCAAACGTAGAACGAGCCTAAGTCACATGCTCTCGTGGCTGACTGAAACATTGTTGAACACGGCATGAAACATGTTTCAAACAAATGGTACCCCTCCTTCCAGAATATATCAGTGTTATGACGAATGCTTTATTTATTGATTGATTTGGGTTTAACACCGTTTTCATAAATAAATCAGTCTTATCACTGCGACCAGTTTACCTTCTCTTTCGTTTCCTGGTTTTCCCACACCAGTTTACTACACAACATACTTTCCAAGCAACTGGCTGCTTTTCCACGTAGACTGTTAAACAGCCCATTTGTGAAAGACGAATGACGCAGGTCACAATGAATTTTGTGCAACGTCGGAAAGACTGTATGCTGAGCTGGAATTCGAACCCACAACCCTTGGATTGACAGCCCGCGTCGCTACCGACTGAGCTACCGGTGCTCAGCCTCTGGCGAATGGAGTGGCACCTTTGATGTATGCTTAGACGTGTAACTTAAGTTGTAATACACGATGTCGCCTTTCAACCCTTTCCGTCTTGCAGACGTGTATGAAGCAGGCGATTTTATAAACCATTTTGACAAAAGGAGAAATTACTCGCAATGAAGCAATGCTTTCAATTTGTTTGGAAAACGAGACTTTAATTCATGTAGAATGTCCATAGCTTTGCATCGACGTTTTTTCAAAGTTGTCTGCTTTGTTTATCACACCATGGAATAATACAATTGTATGTGAGAACAGGGTTGAATAAAAAAGCCTTGTCTATGCTGATGTAGTTGCATTAGCACACTTTCGTAATTTGAGCCGTCATGCGAGAAAACCAATAGTATAGCATCCGCGTAATGTATCGAACAGATCAGCCTGCGCTGTCCGCGCAGACTGATCCGGGCCGACACATTCCGTATCCTAGGGAAAGAGGTATAGAGAAAAGATTCCCGAAGCCGAAAATCAACAAAAGGCAAACAGTCTCTGTCCAAATTAGCCTGGACGTTATGTTTAGACTGGTCCGGGTCGATACTTTACGCAGATATCATAATGTTGGTTTTCTCGTGTGGCGGTTCATATTAGGACATCAAAGAGCGAAGTTTGAGGGCATGGCCAAATGAGCGGTGTCGCAGAAAAACCGTGCCTATAACAATATCTGTGTCGATCCAGAGTAGCCGGAATATCCGCAGAGCCTGATCTCTTACTACTACAATACTGAGATGGCCTTTATTAACAATTTCCCGCAAACATAAACCTGAGCACTATGACTTTGAAATCAATTTGGCAAAAGAAACTCTATGAATTAAAGGATAATTACTGGAAAAAGTTAGAAACATGGTGGCAAATAGAGAAATTGCTTGTGTTGAGCAATTTCTCCTTGTGTCACTACGTTTTACAAAAGGCATCTGCTGCAGAAATCATCTATGTGTGGGAAAGGATTGTGATGCAGTCTGACAACAACTTTCTTGGAAGAGAATCTTGCACATTGAGAAGAATTGAAATGCATCCGTCTGAGGGAAAAGGGAAACCATTTGGTCTAGAATCTGTGTTCATATAACCGCCACAGGGTTATATTACAAATTACATTGATGTGAGACAAGGCGTCACATAATTCTATTTTCAAAAGACGTATTACGTCTATATTTAACGATGTAATCAGACACCTTTTGCCATAGAAGTCCCTTTACTTATTAAGCCTTTCCCATATAAAGACGACTTTTAAAACATTGTGACAAAAGGGAAATTTGCTTATAATAAGCTATGAGGTATTCAACTTTATTTACTTTCATTTAGAGATTTTGAACAATTTCTCAGTCATATCACGGCGGCCAGTTCACCTATGCATGTGTTTCCTGGTTTTCTCACAACAGTACTCCACACAACAATATTTCCAAGCAACTGGCTGCTTTTCCACATAGACTTAGCCCATTAGTGGAAGACGAATGACACATACTGCATTGACTTTCGTCAAACGTCGGAAAGAAAGTTGGCCGAGCTTGGATTCGAACTCTTAACCCCTGGATTGACATGTATAGTCTGAAGAGTTCCTTCTATATTTTGTTATCATTCCATGGTGTGTAAGTATCACACATTCTTTTGGTAAGCTATTACAATTATCAAAATATTTTCTACACAGAAACGAAGATCTAGAGTTGTGTGTGGCCATTCAATGGTGAACCTACACAGAAATCTTATGTCATCATTTCATGGTGTGAGAAAGACATTTTTTTGGTAAACTGTTACAGTTATCAAATTATTTTCTAAATGTCTTTAAACATCTAGGAAGACGGTTATAATATGAGCCATTCCACGAGAAAACCAACATTATGAACTACATGTATGCGTAATGTATCGACCCAGATCAGCTTGTGTAATCCACGCAGGCTATTCGAGGCCGACGCAGTGTCACAATGTTGGTGTTCTCGTGGGACGGCCCATGATTATGTTGCAATAGGTTAACCGCATCAGAAAACTTCTAGTGGGCACCTGATATTTTAAAGTTTACATTAAGATATTTTCTCCATATTCTTCTCCAGAGTATTTAAACATTCGTATTGTGGGGCGGAGATGTGTTGTATATGGGAAGAGGTTGAACACTAACTTACAGATTCGTCCAAATGTTCCTGTTTGAGGTCAAGTATTGCCTTTATTCATAAGGAGTCAAGTGCTGTCTTACCAACAGGAAGAATTTGCAGCGCAAACACTTAAGAGAAACGCGACCGAATTATGCATGGTGAACACATTTCTTCTATTACAAGCGATATGAGATGCCGCGGCCATATTAGTTTAAACTTATTTATTTGACATCGATTAAAACGTGTTTTCAGCTTATATTAATTACGCTTGATGCCTGCTTCCTGAAGACTTAAGCAATACTCCTGCCATTTGTGTTGAAAAAAGTTCAAAGTCAAAACCCGCTCATCGCAGGACTCGAACACAGAACCTTTGGTACGAGAGGCCGATGCTCTGTGTGCACCACTGTCTTCAACTGCCGTGGCCATATGTTCATGCTGTAAACACTACCATATTTGTGATACCATGGGCATAGCTTTACATGGTGAAAACCTGTTGAAACCATTACACTATTACACTATTTCGACAGATTTGTGATGTCATAAACATAGAAATCGTTCCCTATTTCGACAGATATGTGATGCACGGACACCACTCTACTATTTCGTCAATAAGTTGCTGCAAATAACATGGTGAATTCACTGTACTATTTAGAGAGATATGTGGTCCGTGAATATATATACAGTCAAACCTGTGCTAAAGACAACCTTTGTACAGCAATTCCCTGTATAAAGCAATCACATTTTTTATTTCCCAATTACTCATTTCTGCATAAATGACATTGCAATTATAGACAACCTGTGAAGAAAGACCAGATTGGTCTCGTCCCGTGGGCGATCTTTAAACCCAGGTTGGACTTTATACATGAAGTAACCGTTTACCCTGCAATAAAAGACAGCCTGTGAAGAAAGACCAGATTGGTCTCATCCCATGGGCGATCTTTAAACCCAGGTTGGACTTTATACATGAAGTAACCGTTTACCCTGCAATAAAAGACAAACTGTGACCAAAGACCATATTAGTCTCGTCCCATGGGTGGTCTTTAGAAACAAGATCGGACTATATAGATTGTGTAACAGTTGATAGGTGATACAATGTACATACGCATGGTGAAACCCCTTCTTCTGTTTCAACATATAAATGGCACCACGGATGGCGCTCCACGGATGGTGCTCCACGGATGGCGCTCCACGGATGGCGCTTCACGGATGGAGCTCTACGGATGGCGCCCCACGGATGGCGCGGGATGGCGCTCAACGGATGACGCTCCACGAATGGCGCTCCGCGGATGGCGCTCCACGGGTGGCGCTCCACGAAAACAAACCGTGATGTATTTGCGATCATCATTTATTCAGATCAACCAGCGCTACTGCTCGGTGTGATCTTGTTCAAATGCGAGATTGAGTTGACAGGTCTTTTTTCAAAACCTGTAGAAATTACGTTAATGTTTGTTTTCGTATAGCACCGTTCGTACGTACATTGAGATACCACTATTCAATGTCGTTAGATTAAGATGTAGTGAGCATATGTGCATGGGAATCAAATTGATTGCATGTCTTATATAAGGATACACTTATGCACGGACTGATATAAGTTTGCATCGGTCAAACAACTATTGTTTTAAGTCACGTATAGCCTCGTGTACGGTATCTCGCGGTGAGATCTCATGTCGGGTAATAATGGCTACTCTCCTTGGCGCTCTGGGTTGAGTGAGCATTACGACTGACTTGTCGGTTTAAGGATAAATCGACCGGTAGTTCTGGAAACGAACCCATGAAACGCCGTGTTATAACTAACACATTGTTGACAACGGTGTGAAGCACTAGACACCCGTTACAATCAATTATTCACTCATAGGAAGGTAATATCATTGGTGTTTAAAGTCTCGTCAAAGATGTTAATATAACTAGGAAGTTGACTGTTAAAATCGGTTAAATCGTAAGGTCATATGTTGTTAACTTGTGAATGAAATTATCACTTCACATATATATATTAACCGTTTCCCTCATATAGACGCTTACTTACGCCTCTGACAGCAGACGGCTTTTTTTTTAAAACATTGTGACAAAAGAAGAAATTGCACAAACCGTGCAATTTC
>JAUELF010248984.1:0-21502 GCA_031471495.1 Clinocardium nuttallii | reverse complement strand
GAAGCCCTTAACCAATATTAACAATCCAGCAAAAAATTAATATTCCTAAGATAAAAGCTTTAAAACTCCATTTTAAAGCTAATAATTTTCCCTATAATCCCGCACAAGCCACTACTACAGTTAAGTCTAGGACTACAGGGAAAATTACTATTCTAACCATAAAAAAGAATCTTATAAAAAGAAGGGATAAAAATACCACCCCCTTCCATTTTTTATAGTATGCTTAGCCTAGTAAAATAGTAATAGAAAAAAAATCAATAATAGCTCATTAACACTCAGACCACAAGCCCGAAAAAGATAAAGCTACACAGAACAAAACACACCTTAGACCAATAGACAATAATAACAAAACTCCAATAACTGACATTAAAGAATATAAACTCTCTATAAGGACCCTCGGTGTTAGAGATAATAGTAGAGCACATGATTACTCTACAATAATAATAGCAAGACGAAGGAAATACCTTATAACCAGATTTTTCTACCATAAAAACAGAGTTAAAGCCCTCTTCCGAAGGGAAAAAATAAAAATAAACAAACAGAAAACTCTTTCAGTTAGAACCACAAACCCGAAAAATAAAGACTACAAACCAACACAAAATCTATCTCCATAGACTAATAACAGCTAAGTACAAAGCATAAAAGGCTCACACCCTAGCTAGCACTATCACCTAACAACAAAGATAAAAAAAATAAATATAAATATAAAAGTAAAACCCTTAACCCTAAGATTTTGGGACCCTAAACTAAAACCTCTGAATAGAAGGACTTAAAAAGGGGCCCTTATAAATAATTTAAACACAATATGCTCTCAATACTAATAGTGTCCCCTACTTCTTTTTCTTTTTATTTACCCCCTTTTTAATTAACTTCCATAAAAAAGTATTTCGGGCTAATTTAAGAATAAAATAATAAAAAGATATAACCCTAATTAATCTTATCCCTAAGCTTATTAAATAGGGTTTAAATTTATCAAACAATTTTTTTCGGTTCACAGTTCCAGTAGCCTTGGCCAATAACTGACATTTAAAATCAGTGCAAAACTATCTGCTTCTGGAACCCTAATTACAAGCTCATATGAGAGCCTTTAATAACCAACACCCTCTCTCCACTATAAAAAATGCACGCGGCCATACTCATTTAAATAAAGGAGAGTAGTCCCCCTCACAAATCACAAAATTAATAAGCACCTATATAAGGTCATACATAAAAAAATCAATCTTCTGGATATAAGAAACGTCCTATGAAGAACAAAAATAAAACCTCCATCCTTATTTCTTTTATAGTATACTTAACCTATAAAACTAATAATGGAGAAAAAAAATAAAAAAAGGGCCCCTTCAGCTAAAACCATAAACCCAAAAAATAGAGACTACACACCAACACAAAATCTATCTCCATAGACTAACAACCGCTAAATACAAAGAATAAAGGCTTAACACCCTAGCACTAGCTGGCCTGATAATAAAAAATAAAAAATAGGTGCAAACATAAAAATAAAACCCTTAATTCTAAAATTTTGGAATCCTAAACCGAAACCTCTGAGTAAAAGGGGCTTAAAAAGGGTCCTTATAAATAATTTAAACACAATATACCCTTAAACCTAAAGGTGCCCCTACTTCTTTTTCTTTTTAACTACTTTCTTTTTAGTTAATTTCAATAAGTGGGGGATGACCTCCCATCCAAAAAATGTTGGGTTGTCAAATAACCTACTACACCCCCTTAGAAAAGACCCCCCTGGTCCAGTTAACCAAAAAGCCCTCGGCTCATCCTGGATTCCGCAGTGTTGGCAAGTTTCACCGCCTTCAGCACCAATCACAGGCCATACGGGAGGTTGTTTTGGTTCAGAGTCAGGATTACCAGCAACACTAGTAGCCCCAAGAGGGCCAACTGGATGTTGCCGGCAGCCTGTAATTCTTCCCGCCCCCGGCTGGTCAATAATAATAGCAGGCTCCAAGGGTAATATTCGGGGCTGAGGACCCTCTGTAGGAACCGTAGATGCCGGAAATAATAGTTGGGAGCGAGGTTGATCTTCAATAATAATAGGCTCCAAGGGAAACACCTTAGAACCAGGTTCTTCTACCACAACAGCATCCTCCTCTGAAGGGTCTAACTCCTCTGAAATAGACTCTAAAGAATGCACATCAAACCGTCGCTGCGCCATCCCCCCTCCAGGAGAGGGGCCCTCTTTAGCCGTCCTACAAAACCTGACAACTCGTGCCCTTCCAACAGAATCTTCTGGGCCTCCCTCAGCACCCTTAGGATCCTTCAAGATTCTCTTTAACTCAGTCTTCTTCTTAGGAAACCTATACCCCCTTCCACTATCCTCTATGGTAGAGCCTAAAAAAAAGGCAAACAAAGTGCTTTTTAAGTACCCACCATTAACCCGCCTCCCTTTAAACCATAAACGCAACTTTGGGCTTAAGCTATTTAAAATAAATTCTCGGAGAGAGGGCAAAAGTTTCAAAAAAATATTTTGGGCTCATTTAGGAATAAATAAATGAAAAGAAATAGATCTCATCACTAGGCCCTTTGTGAGATTTTTTAAATAGGGTTTAAATTTATCAAACAAATATTTGATCTTATCGAATAATCTTTTTCGGTTCACAGTTCCAGTAGCCTTGGCTAATAACTGACATTTAAAATCAGTGCAAAACTATCTGCTTCTGGAACACTAGTTTACAAGCTCACAAAGAGCCTTTAATGTTCAACACCCTATCTCTATTATAAAGAATACAGGCGGCCATACTCATTTAAAAAAGGAGGGTAGTAGGGTACCCCCTACTTCTTTTTCTTTTTAACTACTTTCTTTCGAGGTAATTTCAATAAGTGGGGAACGACCTCCCATCCAAAAAATGTTGGGTGGTCGCACAACCTACTACACCCCCTTAGAAAAGACCCCCCTGGTCCAGTTAACCAAAAAGCCCCCGGCTCATCTTGGATTCCGCAGTGTTGGCAAGTTTCACCGCCTTCAGCACCAATCACAGGCTCTAAGGGGGATTGTTTTGTTTCAAAATCAGGATTACCAGCAACACTAGTAGCCCCAGGAGGGCCAGCTGGATGTCGCCGGCGGCCCGTAATTCTTCCCGCCCCCGGCTGGTCAATAATGATAGCAGGCTCTAAGGGTAATATTCGGGGCTGAGGACCCTCTGTAGGAACCATAGATGCCGGAAATAATAGTTGGGAGCGAGGTTGCTCTACAATAATAATAGGCTCCAAGGGAAACACCTTAGAACCAGGTTCTTCTATCACAACAGCATCCTCCTCTAAAGGGTCTAACTCCTCTGAAATAGACTCTAAAGAATGTACATCAAACCGCCGCTGCGCCATCCCCCCTCCAGGAGAGGGGCCCTCTTTAGCCGTCCTACAAAACCTGACAGCTCGTGCCCTTCCCACAGAATCTTCTGGGCCTCCCTCAGCACCCTTAGGATCCTTCAAGATTCTCTTTAACTCAGGCTTTTTCTTAGGGAACCTATATCCCCTTCCACTATCCTCTATGGTAGAGCCTAAAAAAAAGGCAAACAAAGTGCTTTTTAAGTGCCCACCATTAACCCACCTCCCTTTAAACCATAAACTCAACTTTGGGCTTAAGCTATTTAAAATAAATTCTCGGAGAGAGGGCAAAAGTTTCAAAAAAATATTTTGGGCTCATTTAGGAATAAATAAATGAAAAGAAATAGATCTCATCACTAGGCCCTTTGTGAGATTTTTTAAATAGGGTTTAAATTTATCAAACAAATATTTGATCTTATCGAATAATCTTTTTCGGTTCACAGTTCCAGTAGCCTTGGCTAATAACTGACATTTAAAATCAGTGCAAAACTATCTGCTTCTGGAACACTAGTTTACAAGCTCACAAAGAGCCTTTAATATTCAATACCCTCTCTCTCTATTTTTTTTATATTAGAGATTAGCATAAAAAAGGAATAAAACCTACTTTAAACCTGTGGGGGCCCCTAAAGCCGGGATCTTTTGCCTGACAAACAAATTTTTTAAGTTAAAATAGCCCCCCCTTCTAAATATTAGTCCCAATCTAAGGAACCTTCTACACACTCATGGATTAACCCCCATAGTAAAATACTAAAAAAAATAAAAAGAAAGAGCTCTCTCCCCTCCGCTCCCGCAGTTATAAAGTAGGGAAGAATTAAAACAATCTCTAAGTCAAATAATAAGAAAATGATCGCTAATAAATAAAATTTAAATGAAAAAGGAATTCGTGCTCTCTTTATAGCCTGAAACCCGCACTCAAACCTTCTAAAAGTATCCCGTGACTTACGGGCTCTTTTACCTATTAAATAAGCCCTAAGTAATAAGCCGGAGCCCAATACCCCCACCCTAAGGGTGTACGCCAATCCAACTCATATATACAAACCTTCGAGGGATTTTACCCCATAAATACCACATCAAGGTAGCCCATTTATCTGGCACCGAAGGCTACAGCTTTATTCTTAGGATATGCCTAAGAAATAACTAATCTTATCTATACACCCTAAACTAATAATACCCCACAAATTATAATAAGGCCGCCTAAAATATTAATAATAATATGAGACAACCCTTTTAGGGGGCCACCCCCCCTATGAAAACCTACCTCTACCCCTTTTAGGTTTAGGGAGATAAACATCCAAACATAGTACCTTAGACTAATAACAGATCTTAGAACTAGTAGCCTTACAAGAAGACTAGATGCTCCTATTAATGATTTAATACCTGTCAATTTTCCTAAAGCACCTACTAAGGGTGGTAGACCTCCTATGGATAATAAATAACAAGACGTGGAAAGCCCTAGGCCAAACCCTCGACTTCTTCTTATTACTAAAACCCCACACAATAAGAATGAGTATCTTAAGAAATATACTAAAAATATTGGCCAATCTATAAACCCAAGAGAGATTAGCCACCCTCTATGGGATAGAGAAGAGTAACCTAAAAGGGCCCGCAAACTCACCTGCCCTAAACCTCCCACTGACCCGACCCCCCTTCTAACTACTCCTAAAGCAAGAAACCTCCCTAAGACACACGAAGGAGCTCCGACCCCCCCTAAAACCCATAAAGGCCCAGCCTTCTGCACTACTAAAACCATTAAGATAGCCCCCGGCCTTAATAGACTACATACATTAGGAACTCATCTATGAAAAGGAAAAAGACCAAGCTTTAACCTAAAACCCATAATTAGAAATAATCAAAGAGGCCAAACTAACCTCTCACATAAAGCTCTAATAAACCTCACCAGAATTAAAGAGGAACCCACCACTTGCACTAAAAAATACTTAAAACTTGCCTCTGCATCCTCGCTAGCTTTTCCTAGTATTAAAGGAATTGCTCCAAAAAAGCTAATCTCTATTCCACACCAAGCCCCTACAAGCCTCTTCCTTACTACTACTAATAAGAGGCCCAATAGTCTCATAATAAAAAAAACGGTAGTACCTAATGTCACACCTCTTAATCAAAAAATAAAAGCAGGCTAACTCGCCTCCACAAGTGAACCGCTGCGTTTTATAAACCCTTCTCATACTATTAAGCAATGAGAGCCCTTATAAGCCTTCTTTGTTGCCCTAACTCTGAACCCCTGCCCACCACCCGCAGAACTAAAACCCATAGGGTGCGGGTTACAGAAACAAATCCCTAAAAGCCCAATTAAATAGCACTGAAAAGAAATTGCTAATACTTCATAAATATTTCAAAAAAAAGCAACTGTTAGAAGACTTACAGTCCCCCCTACCCTAGACCTCCAGGACAGCATGTCACAGATTACATATCTAACACAAGTACCAAAGGTTCCCCTAATTAAGAATCGGGCTCCAAAAGTAAACCCTCGAGTTATCCAACTTACTCCCTCTAATACTATTATCCCAATAAAATATAGAGAGGTTTTCGGGCCTAAAAAAATCCTGTAAATAAAATTTTTGGGGGAACACAGCCTATAAGAGGTAAGAGCATACCACCATAAAGTCATAGTAACCCTATAAATAAATGAAGGATCTCGTGCTAAGTCATTAAAATATGGAAACATACTTAAAAACCCTATAAACCCCACTACTAACCAGGATCTACAAATTATCACCCTAAAAGAAGGATCCCTATAAGGCTGACTTTTATGCATCTGCCCTGGATCAAACTTATGAAGGCCAACTACTAACCCAGTAACTACGTTCCTTGAAAACCAGAAGGAAGACCTTCTGACTACACACAAAAAAAAATGGAGGGATAGACCTCAAAAAAAAATAAAAAAAACTCCCCCTCTACCAGAAAATCGATCTAACCTGGAAAAAATATCTAACACCACAATTTTTCCAGTTACACGGGGCCCTTTTCACATAGTATAAATAAGTATTTACACCTTAATTATTACTTTAAAGCCTAAAGGTACCGCTAAATAAAGTAATAATTAAGGGTAGGTCCTATTAAACTCTCTCGCATCCCTTTCGAAGAGATATACGCCCCCACCTAACACAAATACTCGCCTGGCAAGCATTATGTGACCCGTATGGGTGTAAGCCTTGTAATCACTCTGGATCCACTCTATCAGAAAATACCAGCGCCCGCTCTGAATAAAGGCCCTCTCACAATAAGAATAAAAATAAATATATCGCAACCAAAGACAACTCTGAACCAAATCTAGAAACAAAATTTCAGAAAAAGTACCCTTCAGGGTAGTGGGCATAACGACGTGGCATGCCCCTCACCCCCAAAAAGTGTTGGGGAAAGAAAGTTAGATTCACGCCTACAACTATAAGAACAAAATGTCCTTTCCTTCAGGAGGGATTTAAGCCCAACCCTGTAACCAAAGGGAACCAATAATAAAACCCCCCGAAAATACCAAAAACGGCGCCTATCCTTAACACATAGTGAAAGTGAGCCACTACATAGTAAGTGTCGTGTAGAAGAACATCAAAAGACGCCCTAGCTAACACCACCCCTGTTAAACCCCCCATAGTAAATAGACCAATAAACCCTAAAGACCACAACGTTCTTGGCCGTCACTTAGTAAAACCCCCTAGGTAGGTTGCTCCCCATCTAAATACTTTAATTCCTGTCGGCACTGCAATAATCAGCGTAAGGGCCCTAAAATACGCTCGTGTATCTACATCTAGGCCTACAGTAAATATGTGGTGGCCCCATACAATAAACCCTAAAAACCCAATTGATGCTATTGCATAGATTATAGGAATCTTTCCAAATAGTCTTTTCTTACCTGAGTTTCCTTGAACAATATGGGAAACTATTCCAAAAGCAGGTAGAATTAAAATATATACTTCAGGATGCCCAAAAAATCAAAATAAATGCATGAATAAAATCGGGTCTCCCCCCCCAACAGGATCAAAAAACCTTGTTGCAAAATTACGGTCCAATAATAACATAGTTAACGCCCCTGCTAACACTGGCATAGCAATAATTAAAAGAAGGGCTGTAATACCCAAGGAGATAGGAAATATAGGAACTTTATGAAGCCCGCGGCCCTCTTGGCGTATATTAACACATGTCCTAGCAAAGTTTAAACTTGCCGCGATAGACGACACGCCCCCTAAATGTAAAGAGAAAATAGCTATATCCATAGAGGGATCGCTTAAAAACTCGATTGAAGTTAGGGGGGGGTAAATTGTTCACCCGGCCCCTACCCCTCTTTCTACAAAACCCGACATAGCTAGTAACATTAAGGCATTAGGCACAAATCAAAACCTTATATTATTTAAGCGTGGAAACTGCATATCAGGCACAGAAAGTATTAAGGGGACCAGCCAATTACCAAAACCCCCCATTATTACTGGTATAACTATAAAAAAAATTATAATCAGCGCATGGGACGTCACAATAACATTGTATAGATTATGGTTATGAAGCCAAGAAGAAGGCCGCGCCAACTCTGTCCGAATTATCACCCTAAAGGAAGTTCCCCTCAGTCCCGCTCAGAATGCTAAAATAAAATATAGCATTCCGATATCCTTATGATTGGTGCTTTCAAACCATCGTTCAGCCCAGGCACTCAGCCGACTAGTAAAATTTTTAGTATTAACCAAAAGGAAAAGGAGGGAGACCTCAATGCAAACATGCAAAGCTTGCTTTTTCACTTAAAATACTTTTCCTTATGATTAAAAATTTAAAACATAAAGACTATAGGCCCCTTACTATCTACGTTCTTAGGCCGCCAACCACTGACCCTGAAGTAAGGATACCTTATTTTTTAGTTAACAGCTAAGTGTCTTATTAATTAGACTAACCCCAGAAGACCTCGACATGGAGCTACCCCACTACGTCAATTTTGCAAAATGATACTTTTGTTAGCAAGTTTCTCGAGATTCCCTGAATCTGCCCCTTTATTTTAGGGGGCCCCCTGCTTGGAAAGCAAACATGCAAAACTACACTTCAGAAACCTTACAACCAGCCAACAGGCTCCCTTCGCCACCACAAGGCGACATTCTATCGTTTAAACTAGGTCATAACTATTAAGGAATGAACAGAATCGAACTGCCCAAAAAACGATTAGAAGCCGCTTATTTACGTCCCGTTTTCCCTTTCTTAACAAACTAAATAGAACATAAATAGGGCAAGGGACACTGGTAGCAGCCCTTTTCAACAAAAATCTATAAGCATGTCATACCGATAGCGTGGAAGAACTGCCCGAACTAAGACAAACCTCATGCTTAACCCAACCACAACCGAAGTCACTAAAACAGGCCTTTTAACCCCAAAAAACACACACTGAGTGACAACCCTTATAAAAACCATACTCCCGTACTCCCTCAGAGCAATCAATGCGAAAAGAAACCCACCTATCTCTACATGGTAACCTGCAACCAACTCAGATTCCCCCTCTACGAAGTCAAATGGAGCACGATTTGTTTCAGCCAACACTCTAACATACCATAAAAAAGCGGCCTCACCGCATAAAAAGAGAGGACTAACCCCTACCTCTCTCAACTTACCTAATTCAAAACACGGATATAAAAGTAAAGGACAAAGAAGTAGAGTAGCTAACCCCACTTCATAAGAAATTCTCTGAGCTACAGCCCGCATAGCCCCTAACATCCCATAATTAGAGTTAGACCTCCAACCACATAAGATTAAGCCAAATACATTACAAGCGGATACCGCCAAAAAGAATAAAACCCTAAACTTAAGGTAGTAACTAGGGAAAGATCTCGGAAAAATCACTCACAAACAGAAAGACAATCTAAACAATATTAGGGGGGCTAAACAAAAAAGCCAAAAATTGGCTTTGGAAGGCACCAACACCCCTTTTCTAACAAGCTTTAACCCATCCGCTACAGCCTGAAGCAGTCCCTTAAAGCTCGGTTTATTAGGCCCTTGCCGTAGTTGTAAAGCTCTCAAACCCTTTCGCTCTAAGACAATAAAAAAAGCAACACTAACCAACATTATGACTATTGTAAGTAAACAAGAAATGAATATAAACACACTCCCCCGTGAGGGACCTTAACTAAACTTCTTTAAGGCCATCAACCTCTTAAACTCTCTCCCTAAAGAATAATAATAAAAATTATCCCGCCCTGATCCTCTCGTACAAGGGGTGGGAAGCTCTAAAGATAGAATCCAACCTAGCTCACGCCGGTTTTAACTCAGATCATGTAGAGTTTTAAGGGACGAACAGTCCCACCTTTCTTAACTTCTACGCCAAGAGGTCTGCTCTAATCCAACATCGAGGTCACAAATACAGCCTTCGATATGAACTCTCTGGCTATCTTGTGCTGTTATCCCCGCGGTAACTTTTTCCTATTATCACTAAAAGTGGATCTTTGTCAAAGTTTAAGAGGTTTTATTTCTCAACTGTTGCCCCAACAAACCTTTACTCTTAATTTTTTACAAATTTAAAAAGTTAATCAAGCTCGACGGGGTCTTCTCGTCTTTTAAATATATCCCAGGCTTTTCACTAGAAGGAAAATTTCAAGGTCTCCCTTTGAGACAGCCTCCCCACGTCAACCCCTTCATTCCAGACCCTAATTAAGGGCCAAATTATTACGCTACTTTAAAAAAATTCCGTTTAAATTCTCCGCACTGGGCAGGGCCTACTCTTTAAAATAAACAAAGAGAGATGTTTTTGGTAAACAGGCGCAGGGACGGTTTGCCGAGTTCCTTAAAGAGATATCTTATGTATTATAAACATTAATAACTAATAGCAAAAATAATAGCACTACCAACATGGCTGCACTTCTTAAGCTAAATATAAAAATCTATACTCATTCTAAACTAATCAATAAAAAAAAATTCTTTTCAGAGGTCGGGTATAATATATTATATATAAATAAATGCCAATTTTGTAAAAAACTTTAAAAGGGGCACTATAAACCCTATTACGGCTAACTAAATAAAACTACTGCCTCCGCGCTTAACCGCGAAGGCCTGATAAAAGGGGAACACAAAAAAAAATAAAAAATAAAATCTCAGAGTTTTAACCCTCTTCCATGATATCATGTTTTCCCAACAACCAGGTATCAGTCTGTACGACAGTATGTCGCTGCCACATCCCCCTCTTAGCTGTTGTTGAAATAACAGCCTCAGGGGATGTAAATCCCAAACTTTCGGGTTAAACCCTTTGGTTTGTTTCTCTTTAGACCATGATACAAAAAGTACGGAGCAGACCCTTCTATTTTATATGCTGAACCAACCCTTCGGCGTAAAACTTTTATATAATTTCTTCTAAAGTACTTAACTTCTGACGATTCATCTATCTTAAAACCTTAACTCATAAATAAGTATCAGCTAAATTTTGCAATGAGGTAAACTAACCCCCTCTCACATAGAATTAACCTTTCACGAAAAAATAAAATACGAAAAGTAGAAAACAGTAAGAACTTGACCTACAGTAATATAAGGCTCTTCTACGGGGCAAGTACCAATTCATGTTAGTATGATAAAATCTACCACAAAACCCCAATACATAACTTGGCCTACTAAATTAAAACACAGTCCCCGGAACTGAAGTCGGGGAGTCAAAGGAAGTGCGTACAAAATAAGTACAGACAATAGTAATGCTAAAGCTCCCCCCCCCTTACTAGGAATTCTCCGTAAAATCCTATAGGCAAATAAAAAATACCACTCAGGCTGGATATGGAGTGGGGTTTTTATAGGGTCTGCTTTTTCAAAGTTAGCCGGGTTTCCAAAATAATCCGGCGCAATTAAGCAAACCCCCACTGTAATAAACACTAACCCTAAAATCCCAACTAAGTCCCTTACTCTATAGTAGGGATGAAATGGCACACAGTCCATAGATCTCACGACCCCTAAAGGATTTCT
Organism: Clinocardium nuttallii; assembly: GCA_031471495.1. NCBI lineage: Eukaryota > Metazoa > Mollusca > Bivalvia > Cardiida > Cardiidae > Clinocardium > Clinocardium nuttallii. Next base: position 10,252 of record JAUELF010248984.1, on the reverse strand, counting down.
AGAGCCATGATCATGAAGTAGAAAGACATGAACTAATATAGCCCCCACTATAATAAAAGGAACTAAAAAATGGAGAACAAAAAACCGCTTTAAAGTAGGATCCCCAATTGTATACCCCCCTCATAATCATTCAGCTATTATTTGGCCCACATATGGAATAGCAGTTAGTAAATTAGTAATCACGGTGGCCCCCCAGAAGGATATTTGACCCCATGGAAGAACATAACCAAAAAACGCCTCTGCTATAGCTAACAAATACAAGGTAACCCCTACGGACCAAGTTTTTCTAAAGTAAAATGAGTGATAATATAAACCTCGTCCTATATGAATGTATATACATGCAAAAAATATTCTTGCGCCATTTGCATGGTACCTTCGAAGAAGCCAACCATTAGGAACATCCCGGGTAATATGACAAACGGATTCAAACGCGAGATCCACATGTGCAGTATAGTGCATTAGTAATAGTATCCCCGTAACAATTTGGGCAACCAAGCAGAACCCTAGCATAGACCCAAAATTCCATCAGAAATTAAGGTTCTTGGGAACCGGAAGATCATACACTGCGGAAGAAATAACTTTAAAAATACCTTGTTTTCGTAAAATTCTTATTAGACTACGGATGAATTGAACACCCCCCTGGGGCCTTCAAAGCCCCGGAGAAAACCATAAAAAGTCCTCCAACCTATCCCTTCCGAGGGTTAAGCCCTCATTATCAGCGTGAAAAGCTGAAGTGTTAATTACACTAGGAAGAAAGAAAAAGGGGGGCTTAACCCTCCATAGCGGAGTTATGAGCCCAGCAACTTTATTAGTTTACTTTTTCTAATACCATATAGACCCATTAATATAGACAACAAAATATAACAATAACCACACAACATCTACAAAATGTCAATACCAAATAGCAAACTGAAGACCTACATGACGGTTGCGGTATTGAAAATGCCCAATTCACCCCCGCCCCAAGCAAACCCTAAGCCATACAGTACCAACTACTACATGAAGCCCGTGGAAACCTGTTATAATGTAAAAGCAAGAGCCGTAAACACCATCATTTATACTAAACCTAAGCCACCAATACTCATATATTTGGAGACCTAAAAAAATGGCTCCTAAAGTAACCGTAAGAGTTAGCCTAATATTTAAATTAGGGTTAGAGGGGGCTCACTTAGCAGTCCTAGACTTTACAGCTTTATGAGCCCAAGTCACTGTTACCCCTGAACCAACTAGCAAAAATCTATTTATAAAGGGGATACCCCAAGGCCTCAAACATTTAACTCCTGCTGGAGGGAATCTAAGATTTATACTTAGCCTCCCTCAGCATGAGTGTAAAAACGCTCAAAAAAAAGATAAAAAAAAGGCGGCCTCAGACAAAATAAATAAACCCATACCCACTTTTATTCCCCGGACCACCAACCGTGTATGATAGCCTCGGCGACCTTCAATAATAACCCCGGAAAACCATTTATACATTGTCTTTACGACTCTAAAGCCCCCTAAAATTACTATCAAAAAGCTTAAAAGGGTGATCTTAAAATGTATTAGAGAAACTAGCCATCTTACGGTTCACACTACTCACAAACTCATCTCAATAGGCCATTTCCTAGGGCCTAATAAAGGGTAGCCCCTTAATCCTTCTCTAAATATTAAATTTCCTCGATTTTTAATAGGTAGAGAAGGACAAGCCCTTTTCCCCTAAGTACAAATTAGATGTCATCAAAAACCGCACTACCTATTTACCTGCCACCATAGCACCGGCTCGACCTAACTTCCCACATGTTCCTGCAACTGCTACCATAACTAAAAATAGGAGGCCACACAAATAAATTCTGCAAAAACCCCAATTAAGAGAAAAACAAGGAGACCCATAAAGCTGAAAACCCCTTTGAGCCCATATATCTGGAAACTCAAAAGGGGAGGCCCTTAACGACCCCCACCAGCCAATGCTTATAAATAAGACTCTTGCCGCCGGGTACTTAAATGGTTTCACAGAAAAAGATACTTCTGGAGATAAAGCTACTGCATACGCAAAGACTACCAACAAACCCCCCACTACCACTATAAATAAAATAAATCCGAAAAAAACCCTTTTAAAAGCCCTTAACCTTAGACTAACCCCTCTAATTAAAGGAATTATTAAAGCGCCCAAAGCCAACGGATAATCCAAGACGACACCTATTAAAGAACTAATAATAATAAGAAGTAATAAAACCTTAATAACTAATTGCAACTTAGGATACAATTTCCATGTTACAACTTATCTAGATTTTCCGATACAAGAGTGTTGGGCGGTTTGTACGCGCTACGTTCCACTAATTCAAAAGTACTTTCTTACTATACTTTTTACTGTCAAGTCCACCTCGTTACAGAGACTAACCTTAAAATAGTAACCTATAAAAAGAAATCAGCTCTTTCCCAATTTCAAGGGAGAGTTCGTTTTTTCTAAGAAATTGTAGCTCAGCTAAGGCCCTAGCACTCTCTCCACATTTACCTGAATTAAGCCCTAAATAAAGGGAATTTTGCATTACCTCTTTAAGGCACACTTTCAACGGCTGTATAGAAAAAAACATCTAGGGAAAGGTGCTCGAGGACCATCGAATTAACCGCCAAACTCCCCTGACCGAATTCGTAGCACCGCCAAGTTAATTGACTTTAATAGGAAAAACCTAGGTAGTCGCCGTAAAAATTTTTGCGCCATAAATAAGGAGATTTGCCCCGTCTCTACCCCAGGCTTCAGAGGCATCCGATTCCTACTTAATTAACTTCCTTTTTTGTAATTCCTACGTAAAAATAAGGAATTAGGTTTTAGGATCTAACGTAGCCCCCTCTCTACAATCCCTTTAGCAATAGGTGCTGGTTTAACCGCTGGTGCTGGCACCACTCTTGCCCGCCTTTTTTAAGCACTCTGGCTCTTCTTGGAGTCTACTAGTACAACATTACTGTCTATGACCAAATGTACAAACTATAGCTGCCCAACTTCACTTCCACTTACCGTTTTTAAAACTTTACATAATATGGTCTCAAATTAATTATTATAGAGCACTTCCCCTAAAGTCATAATGTCTGTTAAATCCCCCGCACTAAAGGAGAACTTTAACCAAATTCTCTCCTCAACCCAAATACTTTCTATTAACTCATAAAAAAGATGTCTATGCAAAAACAAAGTATAAATAGCCCATAGCATATAACAAGTATAAAAGGAAGACCTGAGAACCTCTTTACCACCCTCTTAGAACCCCTCCTCAAACCTCCATGAGCAACACTCCTAAAAAGGTACATTGAGTACCCGGCACCCAAAAACCTAATTAGACCTATTAATATTACAATTACCCAAGAAACTCTAGAACCACTTGCTATCAGAAGAACCTCTGATATAAAATTAACCCCTGGGGGGCACCCCATCCCCAAAATCCTTCCTAAAAATAAAAAAAAGCTAAGGGTAGGACTTAAAGATAGTAACCCCTTACACACTATTAAACTTCGCGTTTGATAAACTCTATAGGTGTATCCGGCTAGCCCGAACAAAATAGGCCTTCTAACCCCGTGAGAGAATATTATAACCAAAGAAGACCCCCACCCCAACCCCCTACAGGAAAAAATTCCAACAACCACCAAACTTATATGGCTGATAGATGAATAAGCAATTAAACTTTTAATATCAGACTGCGTAAGGCAAATTATTCTCCTAATAAGGCCACCCCAAACTCCAACCGAAAAAATAACTTCGCCTAGTAAACAAGAGCTTCAATTAAAACACCATAGAAAACGTATTAGTCCGTAACAACCAAACTTTAGTAGTACACCAGCTAGAATTATAGATCCAGCTAAGGGGGCTTCCACATGAGCTTTAGGAAGCCAACCATGAAGTCCAAATACCGGCATTTTAACAAAAAACCCTGTTAGCAGCATCACCCATATTAAAGGGCTTAAACACAAGGACTCACCCAACATTAGAATTATAACGTCCGAACCACATTTTATAAAAGCCCAACAAATTACTCCAAACATTGGCATAGACCCTGCCACAGTATAGAGAATTAAGTAAAGGCATGCTTGTAGCCGCTCCGGCTGATACCCCCAGCCTAAAACTAGTGCTATCAGAGGAAGTAGCCCTGCCTCAAAAAACACAAAAAATAAAATAAGGCCTGCTCTTGTAAAAAATAAAACCCTGATAGCAGCCCTTATCATCAAACAAAGGGAGAAACCCCAGCCCAACCTCCTTGAGTTTCTCCTACAAACCATAGATATAAAACTCACTAACACCACTAACACCACCATCACGCCAACCACCTGATCCTGGCAAAACCAAGGACCTAAAGACGTATAGTGCCGAGGCCTACACACCATTAGTAAGAGGATAGCCTCTAAAACAATTAGCAAAGAGGGGGCCCTTAAAGGAGCCCCTAATAGTAAACAACAAATTGCAGAAATGTTAAAAATTGTAAACCCGTTTACCTCTCCACCAAATAACGACTATAAATAAAAAAACTCTCCAACACACTCTGAAATACATTAACAGCCAATAAGTAGTTGAAAATTGAGCCACTTTCTTCTAGAAACAATCTAAGTTTTTTTTTGTCGCTTCAAGACAAAGCTTTAATTATAAGCTACCAAAAGGGGGGGCGATAACTCAACCCGCCTCTGAAATCTAAACCCAGAATATTTTGTGTCTACTACCCAAAACCACTCCACGTCGAGAGGATAATGCCCTTCCTTCGGATCTTAAGCCCGATGTATTACTAGTCTACTACTCGACGCAGATAATGCCTATAAGGGGGGAGTAAGAATTCTTACCTCTTTAACCACCAAAAGGTTATGTGCAACTAACACTTCCCCCCCCCTTTTTTTTAGGGGGGAAGGGTAAGCCCTCCATTTTCTGCGCCGAAAACAGACCTATTAATACTTATAGTACCCTCTAACATTTTTAGCTATGGATCCCTTAGGGGTACTAAAGACCCCCCTTATAAAAAGTCAGGCCTAAGGGAGGCCACAGCATAAACGGGGCATGAGCCCGCTGGATTATGATAGTTTATCCTACCCCAAAGATTAAGTAATTAAGGGAAGTGGATGAAACACCCTTAATCTCCGTGTAAAGAAGAAACATTATATATGCTAACCTCCCTTTAAAAACTAAATTAAATCAGTGCTTTCGAATAACCGAAACCTCTAACTTCCAAAGTTAGTATACTAATATGTATATTAAGCCCTGCCTAAATAATAAAAATGAAAAATCCGCACACCACGGTTAAATATACTAAAATAAAACCCCAAACCCCTCAATGAGTCCTAGTATATAAACCGCGGGCGGCTCCTTTTAAGCTTCGTGACAATCCTATGGGGGCCAGATTAAAATCTATTGACCTCTCTATTTCAGCTACCTCGAATCTCTTATTTATAAAAGAATTTGCTATAGGAGCCCCTCTAAGAAGCCTTAGAAAAAATATTTTGCCAAGGAAAACGTTTATAACCCGTGCCCCTCGGCCTAAGCCTCCAAAAAATCAGAATAAAACAAAACCCAGTAAAACAGAAGATATAATAAGACCTTTCTCTAAAGGAGTAATAATATAAGGATCGTTACCTAAAACCCTAACTCTCTGAAACACTACACCCCCTACAACCCTTCCAACTCCAAGAAGAGTTGTTCTCATAACATGACCCACCCCCTCCTCTCTCCTAAAAACCCTACTCCCTCCGTCCCTACTAAATGTACAAAATACTAAACGCGTGCTATAAAACCCTGTAAGTAAGCAAGTAAGATAAATAAGGGCTAGCCCTAGCACCCTAAAACCCGCTCTAATAAGCCCCTCCAAAAGGAGGTCTTTAGAAAAAAACCCTGCTATAAAAGGAAAACCTCTTAAAGAAGCACAAGACACTAATAACCACGACCTTGTGATAGGCATCTTATAAACTAGCCCCGAAAAAAACCGAGACTCTTGTACACCCAACCCTGCTATAATAACACACCCTACACATATAAACATTAAAGCCTTAAATAAAGCATGTACCACCAAATGGAAAAAAGCTAATCCCTCCTCCCCTCCTGACAAAGAAAGGGCTATAACCCCTAGCTGACTTAACGTTGAAAGCGCTACAATTTTCTTTAAATCAGGCTCTAATATAGCACATCTTCCTGCTATAACACAGGTTAAGCAGCCTAACACTAATAATACGCATGATATAACAGGGCTGCTTAACCCGCTTCTAAAACGGATTAGCACAAATAACCCAGCAGTTACTAGCGTTGATGAATGAACTAAAGTAGAAACCGGGGTTGGAGCCGCTATCGCAGCAGGAAGTCAAGATGAGAAAGGAACCTGGGCTCTTTTTGTAATACTTCCTACTAGAATCAGCACGGATATAAATACCCCTAGGCCCCACTCCCTAGATACCCTAAAATCAAAAACACTAATACCAGCTATTAACCCAATAACCACTATAAACAAAACATCTCCAATACGATTAGTTATCACAGTTAACATTCCGGCACCAAGCCTAGACTTTCTTTCATAATAAATTACTAAAAGAAAAGAGATAAGGCCTAAGCCGTCCCAGCCAATTATTAAAGTAAATATATTACCAGAGCCTAATAAAACAAATATTGAGCCTACAAACAAGCCAATAAGGCCTATAAAACGGCTCTTATAAACTTCCCCTGATATATAAAAAGAAGAAAAAATACACACTCCTCTAGAAATCAAAGCAACTACACACCCAAACCCTCTACTATAGTAGTCTAAAATGAATCTTAACTCATAAGGATACTCGGAGCCTAACCCAATACTAAACAAAACACTACCAGAACCCGCCCTTAACTGGAGTAACCCTAAAAACACCGCCATAAACACTACCGCTAATACAAATATTACCATATAAACCCCACTAGTTGACCTCCTATAAAGACAGTTTTTAAGGGTAAACACTAAAAAATATTTAGCCTCATTATTTAACTAGTAAAGATAAACGCGCATATGAGTAAGCCCAACAAGCCCTGCAGACTACAAAAGAAAATTTTTATAGCTAACCTATAAAGCCAAAAACAAACTGGCGCATACGCACAAATACCCAGATATTTTTAGGCTGGATTAGAGTCTTTCTCATTAAACTAAAAAAATTAAGAAAAGACCAGACACTCCCTAACACTCTATTAGAGTTCTAATCCAACCTGAAAAATGATAAGAAGGCAAAACCTCCACTACAATCGGCATCTCCCTATGTATGGCCCCGCACAACTCGGTACAAAACCCATAATAAACACCAGGCTCTTTCACTATTAAACTAGACCTCCCAATTCGGCCTGGCACACAATCGTTTTTGAACCCAAACCTAGGGATAAATCAAGAGTGAATTACATCTATTCTAGTATATAATATCCGAATTAATTTAGAAGACGGGAGAACACACCGATTATCCACATCTATAAAAAGAATTATCCCTTCCTCGATCCCCTCAGGACTCAAAGGCTCTATATAAGAGTCAAAAATAGCCTCTTTTGAGCCTATGTTATACTCGTACCTCCAGTACCACTGATGGCCTACAACTTTAACATTTAAACTGTAACCCCTAGCACGAAGCCCTGAATAATACAAAAGATTTAAAGACGGCACGCATAAAACAACAAGAAACACCATAGGAAGGCCTGTTCACAAGGTTTCTACCAAGTCATTCTTGTTATACTCGTTACAAAACCTATCTTTATTCAACCATGTTATTAATACAAACCCAAACCCGCTACAAACCACTACCATAACCAAAACACACACCGCCATAACCCTGCCGTGGTATAAAATTATATATTTTAGATTGTCCCTTACAGGATCATTAAAAGAAATTTGCTTATCTCAAACCACCACCCTACGGTTTAAACAAACATTTTAGGATTAAAAATCCCACGCTTTACAAAACTTAAGCTACATAGAGATTAAAGAATTAAATATACCTAAAATAAAAAACTTCTTATTACTATTAATTTAACATACCCACTACTTTCAACTTTCCTAGATCAATCCACTAATAAGAAAGTTGAAGCCGTCTATACCATCTCCTTAAGAACTAAAACTTTATTAAAAATAAAGCAGAGATCTTTGGGGCCCCAAACCCCCGAACAGCCCCCACCAAAATTATAAATCCTATAACAGCTTCACAAACCGCAAGACTAATAAAGACTAAACAAAACATATTTGAAAAAAATAATCTAGAAATAAGAAGCATTCTATAAAGACTAACAACTAGAATCTCCATCCCTAGCATTACCATTATGATATGTTTTCGTTCAGTTAAAATAATAATAAAAGATGAGAGAAAAAGTATAATAGTTATAAACTCCAAATGCTTAGGGAGACCGTCTAGCCTCAAAATTGGTATTACAAACCAACGCAAAATTTACCCTCCTAAACAACAGCCTACTTAAAATAAATCAATACTCCAACAAAATAGGGGGTTTAGCCAGTAGGTGAGAAATAAAATAAATTCCCATTACTAGATTTGAAGCCCAGTATCTTTCTTAGATCAACCCACTAGTAGGTTAGAAAAGAAGCCTCTATCAGTTTCTTAAAAATTAAAATTTTATTATAAACTAACTAAGGCACAACAAAATTTTAAAAAGACCCAAACCTCCGATTTATCTACATACACCAATTTTCTTACTAGAAAACTACCTTGAATCTCACACAAGCCATGCTTTTACCTTTAAAAAAAGAAAAAGGAAGAGAAAAAAAGGAAGCCGAGGCCAGCAAAAAGCTGCCCATCCTATGCCTAAACTTTCTTTCCCCACTTCAATTAAATGATAGATACAACTTTTACCTCAAAAATTTTAAATAAAAATAATCTACTAGTGTGGTAATAAGATTTTACGGCTAACGGTCTACTGTTAAGTTTACACGTAGGCCCTTATTTACCCTTAGGCCTCAACTTAAAACAAGGCAATACTTCCCACCCAAAAAACGTAACATGATCACACAGTCTCCTATATGCTGTTAAAAGGGACCCACCTGGGCCGGGGACTCAATAAGCCCCCGGCCTGTCCTTAAACCCGCAGTGCGGACAAGTATCCCTTTTAACGCCCTGCAGAGGCTCTAAAGAAGGCCGCTTGCGGCCAAAACAAGAAAAAGCCCCGCCACCAAAAATACCGCCAGACCTAGATGGGGATTGATGGGAGAGAATTATGCTCCCACTACTCATCGGCTGCTCTACAATGACAAAAGATTTCGCTGACGATTCTCGGAAACGGGGCTGCGCCACAACAGCATTAGGCTTCAAAAAAGTTATCCTAGGACCAGCCTCCTCTATAATAGGCTCTAGCTTCCGAAACTGCCGTCGCCCTAAAAACCCCCGTCCACGAAGTGGGATCCTTTTAGCTATCTCACAAGGCTCCCTATCCTCGGCTTCCTCTATAATAGGCTTTAATGTCTGTAAATAAGATCGTCGGCCAAAAACACCTTCTCCATGGAATGAATCCTCTTTAAAAGTTACACTAGGCCCTCCCTCAGAGCCTTTCACCTCCCCACTACCATCATCCTTAGGACCCTTAAAAGCCTTCTTTAAAAAAGACTTCTTTTTAGGGAAACTGTAACCCCTTCCATCCTCTTCTATTGTGGAACCAGAGTAAAAAGCGCCTACAGTACATACCATTCGCCGCACTCTACTTTTAGCGCCCTTTACCCACAAGCACAGCTTTGGTCACACCCTCTTTGAAATAAAATTTAAGGTGGGAGGTGTAATCTTCCAAAGAATATTCAATACCGATTTAGGAATCAAAAGGTGAATACTAATAATCCTCATAGCTATACTAAGCCTAAGCTTTTTAATAAGAGGTCAGGGTTTAAGGTTTTTTAAATTTTGAATTAGATTTTTCATTCGCATATGCTTAAGGAGGTTTTTTATACCCCAATGCTGGTGCTACAAACCAGTGCAAATATTTGTCTTCCTAAGCAAGAGCTTATGCGATAACATTAAAACCTTTTTACGGCCGACCCCCCAGGAAAAAAGAAAGAAGAGAAAACCCATAATCTAGATGTTTATAACCCCTAAAAAGTACGGCTAAAACCCTAGCAACGGACGCCCTAATTTTTAACACCAAACCCCACTCCACGAACATCCTGAATTAATTATTGGGCACCTTTAAAAGTATTTTTTATATATAGAATAATAAAAATTGTAGTAGAGCCAAAAAAACCCAATTACTCTAAATCCTAGGTTATTAACACCGGACTTACTTTATTAAATGCAGGTTTTAGATACTGCACTAATTACTTAC
>JAUELF010248973.1:0-12017 GCA_031471495.1 Clinocardium nuttallii | reverse complement strand
AGTAGACAAAAAGCATGTTATAGGTTTTCTCAAGTTGGGAAATCTCTATATTTCATCATTGAGTATATAATATAATTGTATACTCTTTTTGAGCATGTAATAGATGCGTTCAAATGTTTCCACAATCGATCAATGTTAATTACTCTATTTTATCATTCTGTTGAAGCTCTGGATGAAAATCTTGCCTCTGTCATTGGGAAGGAGACGGCGGAAAACTACATCTTTGGGTATGGTCAAAATCGCGAGACAATTCTGAGGTCAGAAGATAACGGAGTCACTTGGCAAGGTGTTGAATCAGCAGAACTTGCTATAGCCAAGTCAAGCTCGGACTGGACAAATGCAATCAACGTCCAAGAAACAATTGATAATTCGCTGGTGCAGACGCTACCAACCTTTTATTATACACAAGGCAATTGGGGAGGTTAGTTGCTCTTTGCATTTTTTTAACTGACCTGAACACAAAGTGCACAAGGGAGTAAAAAGAAACAATGTATTATTGAAATTTCTTTTCCTTGGAGAATTTTTGTTCATATTTTCAAGAGTGGTAAGTGGCGGAACAGATGATTTGAAAACATCTAGGCTTAAAAATGGAAGATATCTTAAGATAAAAGTACCGTATATTATTATATTACCGTACATGAGGACAAAATTTTCCTTTTGGCACTTTTTTTCAAAAGTCGTCTACTCTATATGCCAAAAAAAACGCCTAGAAAAGCATTAAAATTATTTTTCTCTGAAACGGCTTGTCTAATTTCAAGATAATGTGGCAGAAATGTTGCTCAGGTGACCTTCCATAGGATTTATTTACGCCGGTGGTAAAATGTTAAAACTTTTATAAATTTTCTTATCTGAAATAGTGAAACTGTTTATCTGATTTAAAGATAATAGTGCAGAAATTTTCCTTTTTCAAAATACTTTTCAAATCATATTGATTTGTTGTAAAACATAGACGTCTGAGGCATTAGAAATGGAGTAAATGAACATCTTTTAGTCCTCTCTGTCCTTATTTTAACCTTAAATTACAACTAAAACAAATCTGCAGCAGACGACTTTGAAAACATCACAACAATAATATGAAAAATCTTCCAAAATGAAGACATACTTATTGAAAAGAGTTGAAGAAATAGAGTCAAAAGGAGAAATTTCTTATTTTGAGCAATTTCTTCTTTTGTCACAAAGTTTTAAAAAGTCGTCTCCTTTAGAGGCATTAGAAAGTATCTACATGAGGGAAAGGGTTAATTAATATAATTTCTCAGAAATGTTACCATATCATAGTACTCATCTTGATATGTCTAACCCTTTCCCTGGTACAATAAACATTTGACTCCTTTACGGCAGATCATTTTGGAAAGCAATTTGGCCAATAATGAACCATTACTATTTTTTCCACAATGTTTTCATTTCTGTATCATAACAAGTACTGATATTCTCACTTTCCTAGAGGTTATGCCCTTTTCCATGACTGTTTTTCAAGACAGGTTATTCAATTCCTACAATACTTCTCGTATCAAAGGTCCCTGGTTCGAGTCCCGTGATCAGGGGGTCCTGACTTTGGGATTTTTTCACACAAAGGGCGCGAGAACTGGTTGAGTCTCCAGGAAGCAGACATCAAGAGTGATTAATCTAAGCAAAAGACTTGTTTCGCAATCGATGTAAAATAAATAAGTTTAAACTAAAACTTCTCTTACTAAACAACCTCACCATATGACGTGGAATTTCAAAAGAATCATCTCAGTGAGATGGCCTAGGGTATAAGGTTCAAATAAGGACTTTATATCATTCATTTCATATGAGCTATGTCTAGCCATTTTGGTATTAACCCTTTCCCTCATATGACAGTTCTGTAGCAGACGTCTTCGAACATATTTCATCAAAGAACAGAAAAAATCTCTATAATTGAATGGATAACATATGACGAAAAGTAGAAAACATTGTGGCTCTTTTGAGCAATTTCTTCTTTTGTCACTATGTTTTTAAAAAGCGTCTATATGAGGGAAAGGGTTAAAGCATGTACAGTGAAGACACACAAAGAGCCTCACCAGAGCCCAGTAGTGCCTTTCTACATTTAATTAAGTCATAGATGCATCATTTGACAAAAAGCTTGGAACTGTAGCCCCATTCGCCTAACATAAATATCCCTATTTGTTATCCTGTTAACCCTTTCCCTCATATATATGACAATTCTGCAGAAAAAAGCCTTCTGCTGCAGAGGCGTCAGAAAGTATCTTTATGAGGGAAAGGATTAAATAAAAAGACAATATCACCCATTCAAAGCAATGACTAAAAATAGAATATTTGGTAAATATGATATTGTAAGTCCATAAGAGAGAATTTGGCTGTGTGGTGGCGGAGGAGACTTGCTCGGCTCCTGACTTGACTTCTGACCGGTTTCAATCACAAGGTTGGAACTCATCAGAGGTTTTCTTGAACAAAGTTGCAAAAATTGTTTTGCTTTTTCATTGTGGTTGGATTGGTCAAACAGCTATAAAGACCCTGTGCCTATAGCCACCCTCTCTATTTTAGAGTCTCGTGCTCCGCGATCTATATACTATTGTTTGTCTGTCTTTCTTTTATGAAATTTGTTTTATTTGTATTTCAGGAACTTATGAGGGAATGTTTTTATCCGGACAGCAAAGAACTCAGTGGTCATCGACACCCTAGGCCCGCCATAGAGGATATCAGACACATTCATAGATTTGAAATGAGACATTGAAAAGTTTGCTTTTTTAACGAAAAATAAAATATAATTATGATCCCTTTCCCATATACAACAAATCTGTAGCAGACTACTTTGAAAACATAGTGACAAAAACCTGAAAAATCTCCATAAAAGATAGCTTGATTGTTAAAAAATGCGTCTGCATGTGGGAAAGGATTATACATGTACCAATATTGCATAAATAGGGATGGGAACGGGTACCCAAGTACCCAATTAATCAATCCACGTACAGAGTACCAACTATCAAAATAGGTTTTCGATTACTTTATTATAATTTAGGTTTTTTTCTGTTTTTCATCTGTTTCTTAAAAAATTATTCTCTGTGTTCAAGAATAAAATAATTGAATTACTAAAGACTTTAGAGCAAAGAGGTAGCTATCTGAATCTTATCTCCAGCAATTTGCAACAATATGTCACACAAGACGTCAATATTTCACACATGTTTTAATTGACATCACGTTTTAATCAGATAGTTGTAAGAAATATACTTTAAAACGATTGGATAAGAACTTGTTAGTCTCAAAAAACAACTTGTTTGCTTAAAATATCCAATATTAAATATAGAGGTCAGCACAAACACAAGTTGGTACTTATACAAGTCAATTCAAAGTAAGTGAATGGTGGCCAGAATATTCTGAGTGACAAGACGTTTTGATTAATAAGTGAACACATTTTGATTTTTTGTGAATACCCAAGTACTCGATCGGAAGAGTATACGAGTACCAGAGTACTAATATTGATACTTGTTCCCATCCCTATGCATAAATAATTATGATAATGATGTGCCACATGCAACAAAACTACAGCAGTCTACTTTGAAAATGTCACGCTTAACCTATACGAAAATCATTATGAATAGAACTATAATTATTGAATAGAGTAGAATACATTGCTAGGAGAAGAAATGAGCGATTTTTCCTTTTGACAGAATATTTTCTAGTAGTACCTACTCCAATCAGACTGTATACCACTTTACAGGCTGATCCAAGTTTTAGCTGCCTGAAAATTATGTAAGATTGGGTAAGTCACCCACGAAATATAACCATTCTTGATTCAGAATATCTGAAAAATATCTGAATCTACACTTTTCACAAAAGCCAACTTGTACCATCAGGACAGGCACATAAATATAGTAACAATGAAAGGAATGAACCTAAAGAAGGCAGGGTTTTATTAGCTGTATTCATTCCGTCCAGGGTTGATTCTTGAATTAATAAGCTGTTAGCATTCTGTCCAGGGTTGATTCTTGAATTTATAAGCTGTTAGTATTCCGTCCAGGGTTGATTCTTGAATTAATAAGCTGTTAGCATTCCGTCCAGGGTTTGATAATTTTTAAGGAAAAAAAATATTTTACTGTTATAACTGTTTATCCAACTGTGATCTTCAGACTTCTAGTTTTATATAGCTATTTGTGTTATTTTTTCATTCTTAATTTGTTGCATTATCCCTTTCCCTAATTCAGACACTTTCTGACGCCTCTGCAGCATACCACTATTGAAAACAATGTGACAAATGGAGAAATTGCTCAAAACGAGCTATATCTCGATTTACCACTATGTTTTCATTTTTTTCAGCAATTATTTCTGCAGTTGTGTAGATTTTCCTTATTTTTGCCAAGAAAATTTCAAAATTGACTCGACTCTTTGGCCACATTCAACAAATCAGAGCATCAGACTACATTGAAAACATCTAATAAGCAAAAGTTTAAAATCTGTATAAGTAAAAGTATAAGATGAGCTATGTCTCCTGTTGTTTTCAAATGCTCTCTGTATGAACGTTTGTCTGAAATTCATTGAAATCATCTGAGCAAAAATTTAAAACCTTTATAAGTAAAAGAATAATTATTGAATAAAGTTGGAAAAAAGATGAGAAATTTCTCCTGTTGTTGTTGTGTGTTCAAAAGTTGTCTGCTGCGGATGCATCAAAATGTGTCTGTATGTGGGATAGGGTTTAAGAAGATCCCTATTGATTTAAGGGTCAATAGGTAAATTATGGGCACTGCTCGAATGGAACCATCTTTGAAGAGAGGCAGCGAGTATTTGCCATGGGACAGTTCATGTTGTATTGACTTTTCACTATGGTTTTTTTACTATGTTCAACTCTTTGCATTTGATTGAAGTAAACCAATTCAATCCACTACATGATATGCTTTTACCCTTTGTATTTTTATTCATCTACCGCAGACATCTTTTGCAACTCTTTTAAATGATCATACTTTGATGTATAGAGAGTTACCATGTGTTTGCCTAGATTATTTCAATGTCATCTGCTGCATGTGGGAAAGTTCTAAATGATTCCAAATTGAACATAATCTGAAATATTGAAAAATAGATTTAGACAACTAAAAAGATGATTTTGTTATAAATAAGAAAAAATAGACATAGCTTTCTTTTCCTGCAAGAACAAACCTGCAGCCAACATTGGAAATATGCAGTCACTAATATGAGCAATTTTCACATGCTCTGAGTAGTAAGATATAAAGCCAAGTATTGCTACTGCAACTTCATTTTTCTTTTAATATACTTATTCAACCCTTTCCAACATACAACAAATCTACAGGAGACGACTTCGAAAACATTAAATAAAAAAAATGGAAAATGTCTATAAATGAACAATTATTGAATGATCATTAAAAAGTTGAAATAATTTTGGTAAATGGTGATATTTCTCGTTATGAGCAATTACTACTTTCACTTTTTGTAACAATAATTTCAATTGTCATCTGCTGCTGAGGTGTCTACATATGATGAAAACGATGCGGATTTTAATCAGTCATGTTGTATTTCCCAATGATAGTATGAGTGTATTACTGCCGTGAAAAAAATGTGCAGGTACATGTATATAATAAGAAATAATCGAACTGTTGCATGACATACACCTAACAGTTTTCAGTTTATATAGAAATGTATAGTAAACAGACCTTGTAAGGTATTCATCATGTGACAGTTAAATTTACTAAAACAGTACTAGAATTTGAAACAGAATTAAATTCTTAATGTTTCGTTTAGTTTTGACTATAATGGTAATAATTTGATGGTTTTTGTTGTTAGAAAAACTTGACCAAAAATCTATACACATGCAGTGTCTTTTATATGGAATGGAATTATTCAAAAGATAAAAAAGTTGTCCACAAACTCTACAGCAAACGATTTGATAATGATGTTTTTGTTTGAGTGTTTTTGTTACAATTGTAGAAAAATTAAAATTCATTAGTTTCAACGAAAAATATCTCTTTCTTGTATTTCATCCTTTCAACTTAATATTTTCCCTTTTAAAAAGGAGCAATTTCTCCCTTGCATCAATGATTACAATTCTGTTATCAAAATTGTACTTCCAATTTTACGGACAAAACAAAGGTTTTTTTTCTCTGATATTCTCAAAGCAAGCAACTAAAATATCATATCATGTTAATGGTTATGTTTCTCTTGCATAATTGATACAGACAGCAATCTCAAAACATCAACACAGCATTGGTTTGTTTCAATGGTGTTTTACCAGGTTTTCAACAGTATTTATATAACCACATACAACAAATCTGCAGCAGACGACTTTGAATACATCTTGTTCAAAATGTGAAAAATATGTTTAAGTGAAAGTATAATTATTGAATAAAGTTGAAAACATAGTTGCAACAGGTGAAATTGCTTGTTTTGAGCAATCTCCTTGTGTCGTACACAATATTTTCAAAAGTCGTCTGCTGCAAATGCATCAGAAAGTGTCTAGAAGCTGGAAAGGGTTAAGCAATATCACACCGTTTCCTTGCGGAAGTACCAGAACTATGGATATTAATGATCCTGACACAGATGCCACAGTTGTTATCCTTTCCCGGCAAGGAGGGAAGCCATTACAACAATTCTTTAGTATTTAGTATAAGCCAGCCTGAACCAAGATTGTACGGGCTCGGAAGCGCTTCCCTCATACAACAAATGTTCCATGTAGAAAAAACATCTACATAGTTTAAAAATATGAAAATTGAAAACGGTCTACTGCTGCAGATGGTTCTGCAAGTGACAAGGATTGAGAGTGAAAATGAGCTGCTTTCTATAAACCCAAACATATTAAGTTGTTTGTGACCATCTAAAATTAGATCAGGCTGATCTAGATCTGCAATTTTTAACGATTATTCACTTTTATTTTCAAGAATAGTTTTCATGTGGATGAAAGAGTATGTAAAATGAAATGTTGTTTCAACCCATGATCGCCTTTTGTCCGTCGTTCGTCGTCAACATTTGCTTGTTAACACTCTAGAGGTAACATTTTGCATCAAACCTTCATGAAAGTTTATCAGAACATATATCTCCTTCAAATCTAGGCCAAGTTTAGGTCACTAGGCCAAATTTAAGGAAAATCTTGTTAACACACTGGAAGCCACATTTTTTACTAGAGCATATGTTGGAACTTTGTCAGAATGTTTGTATTAGTCATATCTAGGCCAAGTATTAATATGGGCCATGTCCGGTCAAAAACTGGGTCACGATGCCAAGTTTAAGGAAAATCTGGTTAACACTCTGGAAGCCACATGTTTGGCTTGAGCATGTTGAAATTTTGCCAGAATGTTGTCTTAGTGATATCTAGATCATGTCCATTCAAAAACTAGGTCACTCGGCCAATTTTGAGGAAAATCTTGGGAACGCCCTAGAAGCCATATTTTAAACCAAGGTTGAATATGGATCATGTCCCATCAAAAAATGTGTCACCAAGCCAAATTTTAGGAAAATCATGTTTACACTCTGGAAGCTACATTTTTGGCTTGAGCATATTGAAACTTTTTCAGAATGTTTGTCTTGGTGATATCTAGGCCAAGTTGGAATATAGGTCATGTTCGGTCAAAAACTAGGTCACTAGATGTAATTTAAGGAAAACGCTCTGGAAGCTGCATTTTAAAAGCATTTTAAACTTGATCACGTTGAAACTTTGTCAAAAGGTTTGTCTTGATGTTATCTCAATTCTTTCAACAATATATGTCCTTCATTGTTTTATGAATGAACATCATTTAGTTTTACAATTCTGGGTCTGCAACTGTTAACCCTTTCCCACATACAACAAATCTGCAGCAGACAACTTTGAAAACATACCTGAAAAAATGCAAACTCCCTTCAAATAAAAGTACAATAATTGAATAGAGTTGAAAATGGTGACAAGATGTGAAATTGCTGGTTTTGAGCAATTTCTTCTTTTGTCGCCATGTTTTCAAAAGGCCATCTGCTACAGAGGCGTCAGAAAGTGTCTACATGAGCGAAAGTGTAAAACTCTGAAACGTTCTCAGTGCTCAGAAATGAACTTCATACTACGAATAAGCTTCTGATTGGTCAATTTTGAGAACGAATGGTTTCTGAAACTTGAGCGCAGATTAAACTTAAATCGTATTGAAGCCGGACATTGGTCACCTTGATGATAATTGGTGCACAACAAATTAGCCAATTCCACTTATTCCGATGTTAAATTGACATTGACAAACAAATGAAGTTCATGTGTGCACTTAATAATATTTCATCCTTTACCAATTACAATACATCTGCAGTAAATTACTTCTAAAATGTCAAGGCCAGTGATGTTGAGAAAAGCTCTGAATGCAAGCATAAAGTTGAAAACACTGTGGCAACAGGAGAAATCGCTCACAATGTTTTCAAAAGTCTGCGGTACATGTTCAAAGCGTGCATATTCTGGAAGCTTGAACTTTCAACTAAAGCAACATATATGTTTAAATGGGCTGAGCTTAGTCCAAAACAAGTGGGCGGGAACGTTTTAAAACAGACAAGTCTCTTAACTTCCAAACCAAGATATTTTCTGAGATGTCAAATTTAACTTATTTCTTGATATCATGAAAAGATTATATGACCCTACTTTTACTAATTGTAATGGACATGCAGCCGGCGCACCATGCGTTTTTTCGAAAAGCACTATCTTGTTTGTATAATTCTCTTTACGTTTATATGCAAAATGGTTTTAGCTAAATGCTTTTAGCGAACTGCGTTTTGGGATATGCGAATTGCTCTATGAGATATGCATTTTGATTTATGTTTTATGGTAAATGCCTATTACAAGTTCAGGGCTTCCTAACAGTTCAATCAAGGAATCATTCCCTGAAGTATCCAAGTTGGACGATAAGCCCTATGGAAAGCTTTGAAGACTTATTACTATACTACTAGGCTACAATATCAGCAGCAATTGGAAAGAAGCATACATTTTCGTCAAAGTATATTATGTTAGTAGTTTTAACATTATACATTTAATTTATTTCTCACTAGAGTGCGAACAAAAACTGCTGGCCAATTTTGGAGGTAAAATACCTCACTCGTTGAATTCAGTTATACAAAGAAAGGCAATTCTAGGTGCTCTTACATAGAACATAGATATAGATTTAAGACATTGTCCACTATGCAAAATGATAATTGTAATTGAATTAAATAATTGTAGAGATCAGCAGACTTGATTACTTCAAAGCCCAAATACGCCTCATCAGATCAGAATTCAAGTGTCAAACCTGCGGATCCGGTGAGAATCCACTGCAGACATAACCTTGACCAACACTTCAAACAACACAATAGCAGAGGTCTATATATTAAGCCTTAACCCTTTCCCACATACAACAAATCTGCAACAGACGACTTAAAAACATCTAGGCAAAAATTTATTAAATTTCTACAAATGGAAGTATCATTATTATATAGATTTGAAAAGGAGAAATTTCTCATTTTGTCACATTTGTTTCAAAAGTTGTCTGCTACAGATGCGTCAAAAGACGTCTATATGTCGGAAAGCGACCTTTTAAGGGGGGGGGGGGGGGGGATTATAAGTGATTTATTTAAAGAATATGATTTTTTTTCATTGTATTACCATTATGATAAGTAACATGTACATGGTCAAATTTGTATTACTGCAAATACGGGACAGTGACAAGGTCGAGTATGAGGTGCAGAATTGTCGTATGAGGGAAAGGGTCATTCAGTAGGCATGAGTTCGATTCTCGTCTGCATTCATATACGTTTCGCTGAACTTTGTCGATACATTTTCCATTTCCAATTCAAGTGAGAACCCATAATTTAACTAATTTAATGAAATTATGTTTGAAAACTTTTTAAATATATTTAAACTACACAAACAACCACATGAAATGAAAAAAATCTATCTTTATTTTTATGGTGTAAATCAATGCATTGGCAATGGTTGAACATGAGCAATGATTTCCACATCTTCATCAATGTCCAGAAGATCATGAAAGTTTGAATATATGCTTAACTTGTTTGTGCTGCATCTTTATATCAAATAAATCAGGGATGTATTTAAGATGTATGTGTGATAAAGATGTTTGACACTTTTGTTTCAATATGAAAGGTTTATAATAAAGTTTCCCAAAGTCATCTACAAACTCAACCTATAATTGACCCTTTACATGGCCCCCTAACCCCCTATTTAGTCGAGAAGGCGTTCGGGGAGCACACCTCATGAACTTGTTTAAGTCGCCGTCACGAGATAGCACAAAGTTCGGAGAATTCTGCTTAGATATCAGCTCAGTTCCCGTGCCCAACCTGAATGTTACTTACTTAACAGCACTAGCAGATACCACAGGCCACTTTGAAGAGGTCATGGACGTTAGTCACGTCAGTACCTTTGACGTGACTAGAGATGGTGCGGCAATGTTGTTAGTTAGAAACTTTGTAAAGAGTGGAAAAAATGTCCACACGAATGAGTCACATTTCCGGCAATCATATGTTAAAACAGATCATAAAATTGTACAATTCACTTTCAAATTCGAAATCCATACTAATAAGTGTCTATATGTCTATTGCTAGAAAACGTGTAGAGACGGCGCTGACCAACACGAGGGATCATTTCACGACCACATGATCGAGTTTGATCGAGGTACTCAGATCGGCGGTGAGAACGCCCTATTAACGCAGTACGAGAAGCCGTCATATGACACCAACTTCTTCTTTTTTCTGATCGTCCCCTCTTTTACCACCTCATACTCGACCTTGTCCCGTATTTGCAGTATTGCTGTATGATTACGTTATCGCCAAGGAGGAAGAAGACGAGCAGCAGCCAGACCGGTCACACCCTCAACCACAAAGGGCAAGGAGAGCTGCAGAAAGGCAGTTCTGGGTGCGACCATCGCTCACAGAGGGGATGAGACAACAGCTTGGCCAGTTCTCCAGCCTGCTAGACACCAAATTGAGGCTGGAAGATACAGTAGCATTCCAAAACTACACAATGTTAACTCCACAGCTCTTCGATGAACTATCGGTCCCTTGCATTTGCCTTCCGGTGTGGTAGATGCAGATTACAACTTTGTGTGGATCGAGCTTGGTAAAAGGACACATGTCAGATGCTCCGATATTTCCACTCCTGGTTCTGGTGGATGCAGATTACAACTTTGTGTGTATCGAGCTTGGTGAAAGGACATATGTCAGATGCTTAGATATTTCCACTCCTGGCTCTGGTGGATGCAGATTACAACTTTGTGTGGATCGAGCTTGGTGGAATGACTCATTTCAGATGCTCAGATATTTGGCGACTCTGAGCTGTTCAAGCCCTAGGATTCCCCCATGTTTTAACCGTCCAACACTTTCATTCGATCAACACGATTGTCACGACTGACATCATCACAATTACTCAACGATTAAGACCACGATTTCAATCGTGCCATCGTGATAGTAGGAGCCTAGGTGTCGGAAGGTCGAGTATATGTCGAGAAGAAGTCGGATGTGTGTCGGCAAGTGGTCTTGAAGTAGTCTGGGAGGTACAACACTTGGTCGAGCTTGGTCG
Source organism: Clinocardium nuttallii (assembly GCA_031471495.1). Classification (NCBI taxonomy): domain Eukaryota; kingdom Metazoa; phylum Mollusca; class Bivalvia; order Cardiida; family Cardiidae; genus Clinocardium; species Clinocardium nuttallii. Next base: position 532 of record JAUELF010248973.1, on the reverse strand, counting down.
CGGAATTTTCCAGGTCGGGGAGACCGAGGTAAACAGATCGGCGGTGAGAATGCACCATTATACGGTAGGAAAAACTCTTATATTCTGCAGCAGGGGACTTTCAAACATCTAAAATGCTCAGCCTTTTTTGCAATAATGTTTACAAAAGTCGTAGGATAAACTTATATTTTGCAACAGCAAAACTTTCAAAACGTTATTTAGACGTTTTTGCCACAATGTTTACAAAAGTCGTTGGCTGTTTATGCTCATTAACACTGCAAAATTCCATTTTCGGACATAGCATAATAGCCTCTTATTGTATTTAGTCACCAACCTGACTAAAATGAAAAACGACCTAAAAACGGGAAGCTGACATTGCTGACCCTCAATGTGAAGGAACTAAATTGAACAGACCTGTTCAATATCGGATATCATTGAAACAAACACCAAACTAATGGATACCGTTTTCTCTCCTTTCTATTGATTGGGGTTTAACGCCGTTTTTAACAGTTTCTCAGTCATATCACGGCGGCCAGTTCACCTACTCATGTGT
>JAUELF010248951.1:0-12017 GCA_031471495.1 Clinocardium nuttallii | reverse complement strand
ACTCCTCTAGGTCAAATTACGCTAATTACATCCGCTGACATGCTGATCTACAATACTCCTCTAGGTCAAATTACGCTAATTACATCCGCTGACATGCTGATCTACAATACTCCTCTAGGTCAAATTACGCTGACATGCTGTGCTACGAAAGTCCCTAAATAAACCTTTGTTTGTGTAGTTTTGTTTCGCTTTTTCTTTTAAAGTTAGTTATTATATAGCATTATAGGTATATTCAAAAGGTAATTTTAAATATAAGTATATTAATAAAACAACGTTTTAACAGTCCTTTTCATACAGCAGCCGTCCTGGTAGTCCTTGTAGACCTTGTAGTCCTTGCAGTATTTAGTAGGACCGTCGATTTACATGGAAACAAAGAAGGAATTTATTTGTTGTATTGTAACATATTTACCAATATGTGTTCATACTTGCCCTGAATTATAAGTATAATCCAGATAATACATTCGTAAGATTAAGTTTCCTTTGCACTTTTATGATGTGTCAGTAATGCTGGAAAGTAGGCCGGCAACCAGTTGTCAGACTTAAACCGTCTCATATGGTTTGGCTGTTTTTAGTCGTTGATTTTTATTTTTTCCCATTTATATATGGTCAGTACTTGGTTCAATAAATGATTCGTTTCCACATCTTGACATTTTCTAAGAAAACTTAGTATGATATCAGACTCTTTGTCCCACGAGGACGTTTATCACGACTTTTTTTCGACACCTAAATGCACGACGTTTTCCTGTGTCATATACCATTTTTACTAGTCCATATATCTCGACAACATCATGTCAGTCGAAATGCATACCCCATACTCCCAAGTTCCAAGGAGTGAAAGCTATAACTACCATTTCTATAATATGAGGAGCAATTTCTTATTTTTTCACAATGTTTTAAGTTTAAAATAGAATTGTAGTCCAGTGCAACAATACCTATGATCGATAGACGCGGCTCATTTTTGGATTGACGTAAAATCTAATGTCGTAATTATTCGTAATGTTTTACGACTAAGTATGTTCCCTGCGGACGTTTATTACAAATGACAGCGGCTTTTGCATTATGATGTTTGCGACACAGAAATGCACTTTAAATCATACGGTGTTGTAGATGACAAACACGTGGGTACAAGATCCCCACATCTCCTTTTGATCGACAAACAGCTTTCCACAATCTAGTGTAGTTATAGATATTCTTTTGTTATTGACTTAAACTATAGGTTTTCATCATACAACATAAGTATTAATAAATAAATTGCATGCACATGAGACATTCACAAATTCGCGTACCCACTCGATTGCACACAGTCATAAATCATCAAAGAACGTGACGAAGCTGCTCAATTCGGACAATTTCTAAATGTCCCCATTGATTATCAATGAGCAATGCAATTAAAAAAAGATCTTTGTTTATTTGCAGCACGTGGAGTCTCTTGTCATTGAGATATTATAACAAACAAGCAAAATTGAGCCGTCCCTCGAAGAAACCAATAGTGAGGTCTATGCGTAATGTAACGACCCGGATCAGCTTAATTGGTCCGCGCAGGCTTACCCGGATAGACACTTTCGCCGGCTGTTTTTATATTTGTTTCGGGAATCATTACGATATACCTTTATACCCCTGAGACGGACTGTGTCGGCCCGGATAAGTCTGCGCAGGCTGATCTGGGTCGATACATTACGCAGAGGCCATACTAATGGTTTTCTCGCGGGACGGCTTAATTATAGTTGTTTAATATGAGTTCAGTATGCAACACATACAAATATACCACCTATCAGTAGAATAAAAACGGTTCACGGCTCATCTTAAATGCACTTATTGAAAATACTATACTTTAAAATGATTATACAAACATAATATAAAAACTCTCAAACAAAACTGCTTCCCTTTCTATAATTGCTTTCTTTGATGTATCCATTATTTGCATATTGTGGATTATCTGTTTCAGGAATCATTACTCTATATCTCACTGAGACGGAATGTGTCGGCCCGGTTTAGCTTGCGCGGACTACGCAGGCTGATCTTGGTCGATACATTACGCATAGTCCATTATTGATTTTCTCCTGGAGCGGCTCATCATGATTGTGTCGCCTTCAACCACAACGTCTTAAACAGCCAGTAACCACACAAACGTCGAGGAATCATAAATAAAAAGAACAACAACAATAAAAAGACATGCTTACTAAATGAATGTGTATTTGATTTATATCGGCAGTAAATTAGAACGAAATATTCGAAGATCGGTTTTTGTGTGGCGCTGTTTAAATAAATGCTTGTCTTTCTATACATTTCAATAGAATGATTATTCCAGTTGATCGACTTAAATGGTTATAAATGTTTCGATCGTGTCAGACGATAAGCGGCCTCTCTCCGTATCTGTATTCGGATTTTTTAAAAGTCGTCTGCTGCAGATTTGCTTTAAGTGAGAAAATGTGTTATGTTCATGGAGCTAGATGGTATTAATAAGGCTCCATTTATAGAAACATATAGGGTTGTTTAAAGATTGCGCGGACACTGTAAACTCTGTTTGCATAGACCTTAGTCTAACTGAACGTAGGTAAACCTGATTCCTTTTAACATGCTTCCTTAAGTGTTCGCAGAGCTTGTACTTATATGGCTACACTTATATGAGCAAATCCTTGAGAAAAGTAACATCATGGATATGCGTAATGTATCGACCCATATCAGCCTGTGAAATCCACGAGGCTAATCCGGACCGACACATTCCGTCTCAGCGGGATAGAGGTATAGAGTAATGATTCCCGAAACAGAAGATCCGCAGGAGGCGAACAAATAATGTCCGGGTTAGACTGCGCGGCATAATTATGCCTATCCGGGTAAACACTTTACGCATTGTAACACATTATAGGTTTTCTTGTGGAACGGTTCAATTATGTTTGGGAGAAAACCTGTACATCTGTATTACGTGTAGAAAAACAGTGTAGACAATGGCGTATACACCGGCTTATCCAAGGCTTCACTGAACTCAGATAAAACATGATCCCTTTTCATAGCTGCCTAAACTATGCATGGAGCTGTTCTTGATAGGTATAACAACATTCTAGTCATTGAAAACATTCTAAAAATATAGGGCACGTATAACAACATCCTAGTCATTGAAAACATTCTAAACATATAGGGCACGTATAACAACATCCTAGTCATTGAAAACATTCTAAAAATATAGCAAATGTCTTTAATTATATGATATAACTCTATTATCGCCAAAAGCAGAATAGATTTGTTTGCAAACAAATTTGAGCCGCCTCGCGAGAAAACAAACAATGTGGTCTCTGTGTAAAGTATCGATCCGGATCAGCCCAAGCATGCAGCGCAGGCTTATTCGGATAGAAACCTTTCGCCTCCTGTAGAGTTTCTGTTTCAGGAATCACTACTCTATACATGTACATCTATCCCCCGGAATATGTCGGCCTGGATCAGTCTGCATGCTGATCTGGTCGATACATTATGCAGATGATATAATGTTTGTTTTCTCGCAGGACGGCTCATTTGTAAACATAACCCCAGTATATGGTCATACGAAAGACTTTGAAAATGGTAGAAATGACCTTCCGTCCTTGGAGCTCAGGATTGGTGGGTTATTATTACGACCGACTCGCTGGTGTCAGGATAACCGGGCAGGTAGTACCGGTAAATGTATCAAGCAAGGAAACGCTGTGATTTAACCGAAATATGTAATTGTTGAAAATGGCGTAAAATCACCATACACACACATACAAAATACAATATACTACATAGTAAACGAATAATTAGTCAAAGCATAATCTCATGTATAAACATTCTTTCATAGATAACGTATGATTGTTTGACAAGATAAAACTGATATTGACAAATATTTGTCCATAGCTAACGATAATTTCAAAACCTCTCACGGTGGTAAAACCCTTGTTTTCAAGTATGTCCCTATTTGTGTGGACTTTTATTTTTGTATTTCGTGAAGCGATTTTACATAAGGCACATGTTGCCTTTGTAGCCTGCAGTTGTCCTGAATTTGCATTCACAACCCACCTAACGTTGTTTCTAACGTAATACTGTTTTAAGATGTTCTGTTAGTACCGGAATCGCAATGTTATCATCGCATGTTAGTGATCAGTTAAACATTTAATATTCCACATGATGGCAAAAATAAAACCTTTTGTTGATAAGAGGCTATTTTTAGAAGTACTCAACAGGTAAAAGCCCCTTGGTCTGACGTATCATTATAGCATACCATATAGCGATACGTGTTTTAACAGCAAGACGGAACTACTTCTTAACACCAGGATTGGGTGGAAAAAATCACCACCCGTAAAACGGAACCTATAATCGGCATCGGCCTAGGAAATTCCCGGATAATTCAGAGATTCTGTGATTGACCACTTAGGTAAGTTGTCTATTATCATATATAAACCTTGTCGATCTGTATATGCTATCATTTTGCGTTTAAGAAAGTGTTAGAAAATCAGTGTGCATTTTACAAATATTACATATCTTTTTTTGAACAAGTTTACTCTATCAGATATATTTTTTCTGCTATTCATCAAACTATTTCAAAAAGTCAAATAGAAAATCTAGTTTCTTCAGACACATGATGAAATGTTTAATCTTAGTAAGTGCTTTTAACAAATATTATTATTCAAAACTGTGAAAAATTGCTCTATCTATGCTATAACTTGTTGTGAGCATGCTACTGCTTCTGATGATGATACTGATGTTCTAAAGTTGCTGATGGTGTGAATGATTATGAGGATGATAATGATGATGATGATGATGATGATGATAATGATGATGATATTGATGATAATGAATTGGTGTTTCAACAATGCTTACAAATGCCGTTTGCTGTAAAGGCCTTAAAACGTTCTGTATTCCTGAAGTTAAATCCATCTCCGATTGTTTAACTTTCGATCGTAAAAAATGGGAAAGGATTGCAATGTTATCTGAATCGCCGTAAATGTTAAACCTCCTTTTAAAGTGTTATCCCTTTTCAGTTTGTAGACGCATTCTTACGCATCTGCAGCAATCAGACGAATTGTGAGAAAAGTGTGGAAAACAAGACATTGTTCATTATGAGCACTTTCTCACTTTGCCACAATAATTGTATTTTGTTTTTATTTAAAAATAAATAGTTTTGCTTACATGTTTTCGAAAGCGACTGCTGTAGATTTTACGTATGTGTGATAAGGATTGTATAAAGAGGATGATATATGACAAGCTTGCTATTGAAACGCGCGTGATATATAGGTCATGCCTCACGAATACCTACCGGAAAAGATTTGCAATGCGATGAGCAGTTCGACGAGAAAACCAACATTACGGTATCTTCGTAATGTATCGACCAAGATCAGTCTGTGCAGTTCGCGCTAATCTAGGTCGACACATTCCGTTTCAGGGGGATAGTGGTCATGATACAGAAATGATTTTTCTGAAACAGAAAATCCATAGGAGGCGACAAGTGTCTGTTCTTGCTAGTCTGCGCATCATGCTTAGGCTGATCTGGGTCGATACTGTACGCAGAGCCCATATTGTTAGCTTTCTCATGGAGCGGCTCAAATGGTATCATACCTGTTTACAATATAGCCTTCACAAAACGGTATCTTATCAGAGAGAAACCCTCTTTAGAACTTTAATGTAACTGTTTACTATAGGATAGTACCACAGTCCAAAAACATTGTAGTAGTGACGTTCCTGTCATGTAAACATTACAACTGAGTCTATCATGGACGAGTATTACTGGCATATCTGACACATTATTGAAAATGGATTTAAACACATTAAACGATAAACAAACAAAGACATAAAAAGAAGCGTGAAATCAGGGGAAAAGACTATTATACATGAATATTCTTTTTGGCAATATTTGCTTTAGCAGTCAATTTCATTAAATCCAAACATCGCCAATATAAAACACCGTATAAATAAGGCGGTTATATCCTTTATTAATTGTAATAAAAATGACTTCCGCCAATTCATAACACTTTCAGAAAGACCCATATTTGACGCCGCAAATTTCAAACACCATACTGTAGGTTAGCAATAGAATATAATCCTTGAACTCTTATTTTGATTTTACTTTCAGACTTCGCTCTTCGCACTCATAATTGTATCGATTTTCAAACCTGTGTCTTGTTCCTGCAAAGAACCGAACGAAGTGGAGAAAGTGAAAAATCAACTTTATAAAGAGATACGTGAGGATAATTTACTAGGAAAAGCCACGTATTCTGTGATTCCAGGCATGCGAGATTACATATTAAAAAGTAAAAATGGCGGGAAAAAGCCAGAACGAAATCAATTTGAAACGAGGCTATCGGGAAGACCCCGATGCAAACCAAGGCAAGACCTAAGCCGGCACCGAAGCAGCGATCAGTTGAGTGACAGAGCTACCTGTAGATGGTATTATTATATGGATGTTGACACTGAAAGGGAACCAAAAATTATGATTAAAACAAGGTGTGCGTGCGACGAGTGTAGCAACGGAACCTGCCAGCCAGTTTCAACTTTGGTTCCCGTCATTCGACGAAGGTGTGATAGACACTTTAACCGGGAAACGAACAGCGAGGAACGTGTGTTTGAGTATTTCACATATATGGAGGAAGTACCGAGGGGATGTACATGCATGCGGGACAAGTCGACTGGGTAATAAGAACAATTAGGTTTATACGGTAGCATACTTCTGTCACCACATTACCACGTTATATAACTAGTAAGTCATTTAATTATCGTGATGAATATCGGATACATGCGTTAATTAGTACGTTAATTTTTTTATCATGATAATTAAGTGACTAACTAGTTATATAACGTCATTATTGAGGGGTAGGATGCCACCATAATTAGGTTTAGGTTTTCATAATTTATTTTTTCTCAAGGGCATAAGGTATTTCAGCTTGTTCATAATGTGCTATGCAATAGCCTATATTGTCCCGGATACATTCCGTATATTCATCTGCTTCACAAGTCATTCTAAACCTTTATGGGAAAGGTTGCTCGTGAAGCTCGGCGGGAATGTGTCGGCCTGGATCAGTCTGCGCGGATCTGGTCAATACATTACGCAGGTGCCATGATGTTGGTTTTCTCGCGGGACGGCTCATTTGTAAAACAGGGTACCCCTTTAACCAGAAGATTTTTCAAATCATATGCCACTGTTATACTAACAGAGCATGTCCAGTTGAGACTGCGTGGGCTGATATGGATATACAAGGATCACAAATGCCTTTTGTTTGCTTCTTCCGGAGCGCCACTTAAATGTTTTATTTTAATAAGTAGTTGTATTAGTGTTATTAAATTATTATTCAATGTGCAGCTGTAAGAATGACCAGAAGTCTAGATAAAGGGGGGGCTATTTTTGATATTCTCCCATTAATATACCTCGAACAACTAAGAAAGCCGTTTATAATGGTACTGAATTAGAACATATTTTTGGTAACCACAACATACGGTAATATAGTGTAACATGATGAAATGGAAATTGAAATACCCCTTTAACTAGAGTTCGGATGATATCTTATGTTAATATATTTATTGAAATACCCCTTTAACTAGAGTTCTGATGATGTCTTTTGTTAATATATTTACTGTCCGTGTAATAATCGGCAATATTATTCATAAATAGTTCATTTAAAAAGATCTCATATTTTGACAAAGTTGATAAAAGTCAGATGGTAAGTTTAATTGATTGCAGGAGTTTGAATGTCGATTTAGTTCATTTTTAACCTTTCCCTCATATTGAGGCTTTCTGACGCCTCTGCAGCGGACGGCTTTTTTAAAAACATAGTGACAAAAGAAGAAATTGAGCAATTTCTCCTTTTAAGACTTTGTTTTCAACTCTATTCAATTATTGTTCATTTATTTATATGGATTTTATGTGCGTTTGCCTAGATGTTTTCAAAGTCATCTGCTGCAAATTTATTGTATGTGGGAAAGGGTTTAAATCAACGATGGTCATTTTGCATAAATGGTTGTATTTTCTGTCATTACATCATCTTATCATTTCTTTTAGCAGAGTGTTGCCATTCCGTACCAATCGCGAATAGAATAAAATATGGGGCGGGGCTATTAAAGCAACTGTGTTATGACATTTCTAAAATGTTAAACCGTATAGATCAATATCAAGACGCGTTCATTTATTCAATTTTGTCTTTTATTCTTAATGTTACCTCTTTTAACTCTTTTTTCTTCTTAAACCATGACAAATGTGTATGTAAACAAATACAGCTTTCTAATATCTCTATGGGGGAAGTAGTGTCCTTTTAAGTGCTCTCACAATCTGTTATCGCTACTTCCTGATTGAAAAAGTCGATTATCCTACATTTTATACATAGGGACCTATTTAATTTGTGTGGCTAAGCTGTTTACATTTAAAAATATATTCAAAATCGCATGTCTAAATAAAAGTCAGAAGAAAACAAGAAATGCAATATCTTGGAAATTGAAAGTGTACTTATTCAGGGACGTAGATGATCTACGTCCCTGACTTATTATACAGAATTGGACACATTTTAGGAACACATTTGTTCGTTTTGAACACTGAAGCCTTTTACCTCAATATTTTGAAACGTCGCCTGCTGCATCAGGCCGATCCTCAGGGGTTGTGAACTCAATCCCTAGCTCTGTCATCATTATTTTTCGAAGTTTGACAAAGTTTAGTTTAGTCATTTGTCTTCAACAAATGTGCAAACAGTATATATATTTGAAAAATAACCCAGTAAACTACATTTAAAAAAAAAATCATTTTGATTTAAACAAAAATCCGATAAAACTATGTTTTTGAACGTATATTGCATTTTGAGCAACTTCTTCTTTTTGTCTTTTTTAACGACGTTTTCAAAGGACGTATCCATGGTGCATTTATTAAGACGTTAACACATGTAGGGAATATTTTAAAACTGATGACAATGGAAACGTAATCATATTTCATGTTCTTAGATTGTTATCAATTTTTATCGTTTTTATTACTTTTCTCACAAAAGAATTAATTGTCGACTTCGTTTCAGAAAATCTTTGACTCTTTCCCAAATCCAACACATCTGCAGCAGACGACTTCGAAGACATTTTGATCAAAAAGTGTTTATTAAGATCGGTACACCTGTTTTAATAAAGACAAAAATATTGTGTCAAAATGAGAAATTGCTCTTTTTCAGCAATTTCTCCTTTTGCCACAATGTTTTAAAAAGTCGTCTGCTGCAGTGGCGTCAGAAAGCGTCTGTATGTTGGAAAGGGTTAACATGTTTTATATTCATAAACACGTTGGGCTCCTTTCAACAGTGACACCCCATATGCAAATCTTCATCAGCCGTCTCGCGAGAAAACAAATATTGTAGTCTCTGAGTGAAGTATCGACCCGGATCAGTCTAAAAATACCGTGCATGCTAATCTGGACAGACACTTTTCGCCACTTGTGGATTTTCTTTTTCAGGAATCATTTCTGTATACCAATATCCCTCGGAGACGGAATGTGTCGGCCCGGATCAGACTGATCTGGTCGATACATTACGTAGATGCCATAATGTTGGTTTTCTCGTGGAACGGCTCAAAAACATCTGCAGCAGATGAATTTGATTCTATTTAGTCAAAACAAAATTAAGATCTTCTATTATTTAATGAACACTTGTTGAATATAGTTGAAAACAAATGTGACAAAAGAAGAAAGTGCTAAATTTGAACACGTTTATCACAATGTTTTAAAAAATAATCGCCTTCTGCAGAGGAGTCAAACAATTTCACAATTTTACATTACATTATCATTACATTATCATTACATTATCATTACATTATCATGACATTATCATTATCCATAACATTATCATAACATTATCATCATTACATTATCATAACATTATCATAACATTATCATAACATTATCATAACAATATCAAATCATTTCGTATACATTATCATAACATTATCATTATGTATACATTATCATAACATTATCATTATCATTACATTATCATAACATTATCATAACAATATCAAATCATTTCGTATACATTATCATAACATTATCATTACATTATTTATTACATTATCATTACATCATCATAACATTATAATAACACTATCATTACGTATACATTATCATAACATTACCATTATCCATTACATTATCATAATATTAGCATTACATTACAATTACATGATTTTACAATTTCCATTAGAATAACTTTTAAATTTTAATTTTATTACATACTGAATGTGTGATTTTTCGGAGTAAATGAGCATTCTGCAGGTCAGCAACTGCTTATAATTACTGTATTTAGGCTGATCTGGTACTTACCTGATTGCAAAACCTAAATGGTCGTATTCTTTTTCATGCATGACAGTTACATAACATTATTGAACGTGTGTGCAAGTTCGGAGAAAATGAGATATCTGCAGGTCAGAATCAAATATTAATTGACAATACTAGCCTGATCATATAGCCTTTGTGCAATCATATACATGTTAATTGAGGCTATGTACAGCGCGTTTATTGTTTTTTTTTTTTGTCAAAAAAAAGCATATTTGACTACATAGTATGAAGACACACGTGAGCGGCGCTGGTGAGACTGTGTGGATGCACGGGCTCGCCTGATTCTTCACTGTGCGCATTTACATTAACCCCCATCGCTAGATATATTATATCAATTTTAATGAAAATACATTCAGATCTGAGTCATGATGATAAAACAGTTTTGCACAAAGGCCATTATCAGGTATTTTTACTGTCGAGTGTAAAACTCATAACACTTTATTATAGTTATTAATATTTTTTTTATATATGTTTTTAAACCCAACGTGCTTTCAATAAATAATATGTTTTAAGTGTATTTTTCTTTAAATTATAAGTGTATAAATGTTTGATTGTATCTAGTATTACGATTTGTGGTTGCTATTGAATCTCCATGAACTGATTATACATTGTAGTAACAGACGTCGTACTTCAGTTCTATACGAACCTTTCCGCGAGATAACAAAGATTATGGCATCTGCGTAATGTATCGACCCGGATCAGCCTGCGCTGTCCGCGTAGACTGATCCGGGCTTAAACATTACGTTTCAGGGGGATAGAGGTATAGAGTAATGATTCTTGAAACAGAAACTCCACAGGAGGCGAAAAGTGTTTATCCGGGTAAGCCTGCGGGGCTTGCTTATGCTAATCAGGGTTGGTACTTTACGCACACACTGATTAGTCTTATCTACGTTCATGGTCGTTATACAAGCCGTGTTGTGTTGCAACGTGCGTGTAACTCTTCACATAAATACATCCCCTGTCGGTCATGTTGATATGCAAATATCTTCTTTGTTGAATAGAGAACGACCAATTAATACATAAACAAACAGCTGCAATTACAATAATAATTCAGTCAAGAAGGTCTTATAATCAGTTTAACAATTTCAAAGAAATGCTGATGCCAACCTCAGACAATGTTACATATTTTGTATTATAATCTATAAACGCTTTTCGATTAAACATAGACAAAAATGGCTGACAAGGGAGATAATTATTGTAGTTCCTGGAACTATGGATTGGGGAACAGCGCAGGGTTGTATGCACGGAAGCGTATGTTTATTTTAATTTACCCTGGTTTTATATGATGGATAGTCGGGGTTAGCTGGGCAAGACTCGTATAGTTTAGATATACCGTATTGTTATTTTTTTTTAAATGTTGATGTACATGTTATTGTTTGTTTTTTTGTTTGGTGTTTTAACGCCGCTTTTAATTTAAGTTACATCAGTGCGTCTCCTACAAAATATGCATAGTTTATTAATTACTTACACATCTGTATAAGAGGTATGTAAACAGATTTTGTTCAACTTGTGTAGATTCTGATAAGAAAGTGGATACGTACGTACTGATATAAACACACACTGTTCATAAATGCCAATAGGTAACTTTTACAATATACGGGCGCATAATGGCCTTGTTTGATACATCTTCTTTACAGTTTTCACTGTCCGTTTAAATGTTGTTAAGACCCAATTGTTACCTCTTACAAAAAAACTAAAATTGAGCCGTCCCGTGAGAAAACCAACATTA